>UZAF01016344.1:55493-87172 GCA_900617895.1 Haemonchus placei | reverse complement strand
GGGGGGGGGCTCACATAGTTGTGCTTCGAATTCAGCTTGCAGCGCCATATCTTGGTCGAAGCTTGCTGGTTGTTATTACTCTAGACCGATGTCATAGTGCTAATTGAAGTTATTCCTGTCACTAAACATTCGGAACCCCGTTCAGAGCCCTCTCTAATTACATGTACCTTATACCAGTTGATGTTTTTGCTTACTGCAGAAGATAGGTTCGTAATCATCAGTTACCGAGGCAAAGTATGCGCCAATGTTATGATCTAGCTGTATGAGAGCTGTCAGTTAGTCACATAAATCTAAGTAATCAAATCGCACCAATCAGTTCTCACCCTGTCTGGTTAGAGTTAGTTTGCGTTTTTTCAAGAAGAATATTTTACAGGTTGGAGTGCTGTTCAACGATAGTTCGAAGCTGGTGCTTGATGAGGCTGGCAACGAACTAACTTATATCGAGAAAAATGAAACGGAAAACTATTACGGCATAGACTCCTATCCTGAGAGCTTAGCAAAAAAGGTGTGTTGAAGTCATTGTTTTTCTGCGCATTATCGTCATACTAATGTTTGGAAACTCAGGTTACTCTATTGAAATATTTCCGAGCTTACATGAATGAACATTTGATAAAAGCAGGAGCTCATGTGGTTAAAAAAGTGAGTTTCTAGCTTTTTTTGATTATGGTCATGCTGCGAGTTGCGTTCTGCATTTAAGGATGGTGATGACCTGGCCCGCCTTCCGGTTCTTCGATACTGGTTCCGTACACGATCTGCGATTGTGCTGCATTTGTCTAATGGCACTCTACAAATTAATTTCTTCGAAGTGAGTCTTTTGCATCTTCGTAAGCCATACGCCCTTCAACGTTTTCCTTATTCAGGACCACACGAAGACAATTGTTTGCCCTCTGATGGGAGCGATTACCTACATCGATGAGCATAGGAATTTCCGTGTCTACAAACTATCGCACCTGGAAAGCCATGGATGCACAAAGGTACCAGGCCTTGTTTCTGATACTTTTTCTTCCTTTTTCCCAGTGGTATACACAACGCTCGTACGTGGTTGAATTTCAGGCACTCATGGGTCGTTTGCGATATGTGAAAACGATGATTGAGCGGATGATGTCCAATAGCAACGGTCGTCCCGGCTCCTTAAGCACTGTGCGGGTTAGAATCTAATTGAAGAAGAGGATTTCTTAAATTGCAAAACATCTGAGAAATACTTACCTTTCACGAAACCAAGTTTAGTAATGAAAGCCCGGTAACAACAGAGTACAGACACATAGGCTTAGATTAACCGGTACATTTGATTATCATTAGAAACAGCATTTGGTCATCCACCCAGTTGCCTACTGTGGCATCGCGGCAAGATCCTACACAGTTAAAGGCACAGTTCACGTTTTAAACATTTTCAATAATCCTTTGTATGAATCTGTGATCCCCAAAGATAACCTGAGGTACGCCTTGGAGTCAAAAAAGCGGCAAAGGTAGGGTGTAATTAGGTCCCCAAAACCGACCTAGCCGATGTGCACACCAAAGGTGGACGAGTTCTTGAGCACAGAAAATGCTGGAGGTTGCACCATTCGCACCAACCCACACATTGCAACTCGTGCAAACACCCCTTTCATGCAACCTCTGTCGTCACTTTCTCGGTTAACCCCAAGTCTTACTTATTTTTTGAAGCCCAATATTTTCTATATTTTTTTTTGCCCTTTTCTCCTTTATTCTAAAGTATCACTTCAGTTATTCGTCTAAAATTAGATACTTCAAAATTATAGTGGCCTAAGCCTTTGAACCAGAGATGATGTCTTTAGGCATAGTGGGTTTTAAAGGCTTGATCATATTGGTGTGCTGCTTATTCGGTTATTGATCCCTGTACAGGGTTGGTAATTCAAGTTATCCTATGTATCCTATGTTCTTCACCTCGTCGTTGCCAAAGCCTATCTACTAAATACCCAAATGGCTTGAAATATGGAACTAAAAGTAATTAAGCATCAAGGTCTGCATTTAAGCAACCCCACGTCCACATCGCTGATCTCGAATTTTCTCTTAGGATAGCTTTCCCGAGAGCTTGAACAAGATGGTATTTGCATTTCTGGTTGCTTAAATAATTCTTAGAATGAGACAGCACATCACAGTGTTGTGTTGATATGGGAAGATCAGGTTGAAAATAATCCCAATCGATAACCACCAAAGTAATGTAGAAGTATACGAAAACAGATTTTTCAAGGAAAGCTGAAACCCTTAATAACGTCTTTTTAAGGCGCGATCAGCATCGAACGCTGGCGGCTCACAAAATACTCGACCACAATTTCGTGTTTGACTGACTCACTCCGATTCGTCCTACAATTGTTCCATCATAGGTCTTATTATTATTATTATCAAATCATCCTCACTACTTAATCTTGCAATTTGGCATGTGCCTGAACTGCTAAGGTTGTGTTTCATGCTGTAGATAATCTCATTTACTGCCACTACTGACAATGTATTGTTGAATTTATTTAAACCCCTATTCACTTGTGTTTGATTGCAGCTATTATGACGTGTGCTGCAGTGAGAACTGCTTACTTGTTTAATAATTATGTTTTTCAGCACGTATATTCTCCCTAAATTCATGACTAAATATTTGACCCGGAAAGAAGTACTGTGAATAAATAGTAAGAAATGGTCTAATCCTTGTGACATTGCAAATTTAAATGCATACTGAAAAAGGTTTTAATTTGGAAGCAAATCCGCAAAATTTGATGGCGTATGAAGGTAAGGCCTATGTATAGAACAGGGATAAAAAAAATCAGAAATTGTACGCTTGCGCTGGAGGTACATATAGGAGGCTCTTGGTAAGTAAATGTTTCGGAAGTCTTTTTTTAAAATCGAATCCGTTCAGACCAACCGAGACATCCTTACACTATTAAAATAGGGCAAGTACGCGTAAGTTCAGTGAAGCTCCGCCCACGAGGTGTGGGAAATGCACAGGAGTAGATGGTGCTGTGGATAAAACTTATTAATTTGGCTTCCAAACAGACCAGACTTGGTTAAAATGCGCAGAGGTGAGGAATGGATCAACAGATGGAATCAAGGACATCCACAGAGCGTTTCCGCAGGAAGCGGTACTTTCTATACAAGCTCATAACTCAAGCCAGCGAAAACCGGGGGTCGAAAAAAATGTTCTTACATCACTTCACAGTCACTTTTCTTCGAAACCGTTCTACAACCAGAAACTTGAAAAAAAAAACAGTTAAATCCGTCAAAGGAAAGGGTTGTTAAATCTCCGTGAAGGGCGCGCACACTTCGAGGTGGGTTGAGCCGAAAACGAAAATTCATAATCCTATCAAAACAGAGAATGTAGGTGTAAGCCAACTAGGTAGAGGTAGTCAAATCTTCATGCTTAGAAGGGGGTGTAAAAGGGCGGAGCTGAAATCAAAATTCATTACTATTATATGTTCAGAAACTTCTGTATCAACATCACTACTTACTGAATATGAAGGGCACCCCTGTCCGTGCGTCTCTCCGAGTCTCGAGATTCTATGTAACCAGAGGAACACTGCGTAAGATAGAGTTAAGTTCGATATGGGTATGGCAAGAGGGAAGAATGGATTCAGCAGGGACCTGCACACTGGGCCGAATTGTACCGGAATGAGTGATGCAAAGAGCAGAGCATCTCATGTCTGTTCCCAAATCGCCCAATATCGCTAGAAGAAGAGCAATATGAGGAACAGGTCAACAAACGAAAGAAAGGAGAAACCAACCAACGCTGTACCTACCTCGCAGTGGGTGGAGCGTTTTCTCGGTGGGCGGCTCTCCCTACATCAGTTCATCACTTCATTCGATTCCGTCCAAGTCTCTAGGCAAGGTTCTTAGAAGGTGGGTTCAGGTCATTCATAACCCTTTGATAGTCCAATTGGTATCAATACAAACCATTCATAGCACGTCCTAGCATATACGCTGGTACGCTAATGAATCCCGACCACCATTCTACACCCGTCTTGCATTGCTCCAGACAAATTAGCTTGATTGCAACCGACTGGTCTCCGATAATGTCTCAAAAAATGATAACTCCAACAGGTTCTTTGAAGAAAAATCCGTCGTCGCGTCTGCGTCTGAAGGTAGCCTTCTGAGTTCGGGCCGGGGAGCAGGAAGACCTGGGAAACACAACCCACCCACACATAAGAGCACACTTGTTCGCCAGGGTATGATGCAAACGACGAGCTACCTGACCTACCCTAGTATATCAGAGATTGTTCGATAATCAAAATAAGTAAATACAAATAGGAAGTCTGGAGAGAGCTTTCTAGCAACCGTTAGTTTGAATATAAATTTAGACCTTATTCAGCTCGAAGAGCACGAAAAACCATTTCGTCCATGATTTTGATTTCCCCAAGCCCATCCTCTGTGGTGTAGAGATAAACTGTGGCGGATGATAAGGATTTTCATATCGTACTTCATCGAGAACAGCCGAGGCCCTCCTTCAGGGATTAACAACCTTTGCTAAGAAAGCTGATTTGGGACCGAATAACGCTGAATGCAACCATTAAAATGTTTGCCAATACTACCCTTGGCAATTCAGCAAAAAGTGGTAATCGAAAGAATAAGATGAAACGGTAGAGGATAAAGATATTCGTTCTTTTCAACAGTTTGTGTTGCACGCCAATAATCAACACTATGCAGGTTCAGTCGACCCTCGATTAGCATATGAAACCCAGTCTCGGTTCGAATACTTCTAATTTTAGACTACGATGGATAGACACGTTTCTGCAGACACTATATAAAGAAGATCAAACCGCAACTGAGGTGCTCTCTCAGGTGGAATATTCGGTAAATAGGCGTGAGATAAGTATCGTGTGCACCTTCAAAACTTACATGTTATCAGACGAGAGAATTTCAAATAGTTCGTTAGCAACTTATTTTACCTTTCATTTTGTAATTTATCTCTGATCCATGGCTTTGCATCTAATCATCTAATCGGCCGTTAATTATTGTTGGACTCTCTGACAGAGTTCCTGTAAATGTGATGAATCATGGACCATTTTTGCAGAAAATGTCGGATTCCGATAGCGCAAGTGAAGACAACGAAAACAAAAATGGCAATGAAACTCCGCAGAGGTTTGTTATCTAATACCCGTGATTTAAGTGAAGACGTCATTACTCGTTGTATTTTAGAAACTCTTCTAGTGGTGAATCTGATTCCACTCCTTCACATCGATCTCATCCTGACGAAAATTCACAAAATGTCCCTAGCGAAAAAGGTTTGCACATATTTTCGTTTTATGAGTTCCTTCTATAGTGTCGACGTCAACGTACATTATCGAGGCAGTTGCTTCTCATTTTGTAGAATAAACCATGATCAATTTTTTCCCAATCTCGGCACGAGCTTGGACTTGTGTGTATGTGCTAGCCTTAGCCCTTTCAAAATTTCCCACTTCAGAGGGCTAACGCTTTGCTTGCGTCAGAGCCTGGAAGGCGAAAATTGGTAAAAACATCAAATGGTTATCGACTTTCAGTCTCTAACGAAGGCGAAGCGGCCGAAACTTTAGCCCAATTATGTTGGGAATCCTGGAAAATTAGAGCTAGCGCACAAAATTGCTTTTTAATTAATGATTGACAACCCCAGCACAGTGAGTAAAGTATGTTTTCGGCCACGATCTTCACTATGAAATTCGCTGTCGGTCCTGATCAAGAAAGTGACTTTTCAGACAGCATTACGAGCGCTGTTTTAGCAGAAGGGTGGACAATGTTCCTTTAATTCAAGTACTCACTGAAGTGAAGCGGAAAAAACAATAAAATGAAAGCGTTAACGGAAAGGTATTGCCTTATCAAGCTACTATGGTAGGGATACCTACCAGAACAATAGTTCTTTTCCTAAACTTTCAATCGTTTTTAGTACTTCTCACAGTTCTTAGTCTCGTAAGTAGTTGAGGCAATATAGTGTGATGCGTTAGTGGGGGAAAACTGTAGTTTCCTATTCAGGTTAAGTATGAATGTCATTTTCATGATCGGGTCATAGGATATAAGGATAAAGTTTTTGGCGTTAATCAATCCCGTCTGAGGGATGCGCCCCCGCACTCGACTTCCATTCAGAATCGTAGTGGCGTAATGAGTGCGTATGTGGCCTATACAATGACTTGCGGTGGCCAGCCGATGTACAAGTCAGTGCTTTTATCCTCCCAGACGAGTCTGGTACCAATTCACCGACCCCGAGGGGATGGAAGGCTTGGTTGGCCTAGGCGGGCATCGATCCGGGATTCGAACCCGTGACCGTGCGCGTGTGAAGTATGATTCTAGTTGCTTCCGCTTGGAACTCGCAGTATTTGGAAGTCTGGAAAATGTGACAGGCTTGAAAGTGTTGAATTTTGTTTCCAATTTAGGTTCGGAAAAAAGTGATTCGGAACGATCTTCTGCATCTCCTCGGAAGGTGAAGAAGAGTTTGATCAGTGACAGTTCAGAAGATGAGGTACATTTTCTATGTTGAATTTGTTGTAGATATGAGAATTTGCTATTTTATTGCTACGGTCTTCGGATAGCTTAATAGTAACTAGGTTTTAGCCCGTAACATCGATCTTTTGTGAATCTACCTAATCACTCGAACACCACAAGGTGAACTCTTCGCTATAACTTGTTTGGGTAATTCATTGCCTTGATCACAAGTACTGTATGCATTTTTGGTTACCATCCCATCCGTACTGCTGCTTTCTCGCTTATTCTGAGAAACGCTGCGAGTGGTAATGAATTATCACAGTAGTCCTCAGGAGCTTTGACTTTATCGGTGTTCACAGCACAATCACCGACATTATCGATGTCTTCCTCAAAGGCCTCTTTCTTTTCTCTCATCACTAGTGTTTTCTTTGTAGCCGAACCGACAAACTAGGCGATCACAAAAAAGTCGAGTGAAGTTACGAACATGGGGAGTACCTTGAACTGATTTTCATCGATAATATGTACGAGAACAGATTCTGCAACTCCTCCAAGAGCGATCTATCCACAGAAAGGATAGATGCGAGGTCGTCAAATGTTGTTTAATGAACTAGCAGGCTGCGAACGTTGCCAGTAGTGTTTGACAGAAGTGCTTATAAATTGAGCCAACTTCTTCATCCCTTCATTCTTGCTCTCAATGTTGTCTCCGGCAGTGCTTTTCATTTCGGGCAGTTTTGCTGTGCTATTTGACTTGTTACCGTGCAGCAACACCTGGGACGGATGGGTGAATGGAGACCACTCAACTGTATCTACGATTCTAAATGCTTCGTCTTCTTCCATATTCAAGTCTCTACGGATCCGATATATTTCTGAGCCTAGTGCAAATTGTTCCGCCCTTTACCAGATTTGACTTGCTAGGTTTCGAAGGTCCCTTATTTGCCTTACTCAAATGAGGCTATGAAGCGCTAAAGCTCAATGCATTTCCTTTTCTCGGAGCATGCAAAACTGCTCCTATCCCTGACTCAGAGACAACTTTGGAGATTGTAAAGAAGCGGTTGGAAGAATCGCACAACATTGCAAAGCAGTTCTGTTATGGAGAGGGAAGGTAATTCAATTCCCAATTTACCCACATTCTTCTGACTTGAAGACCCATCTGAATGACAGGCTCAGATCTTCCGAAATTTGGTAAGCAACTCCCTTCTCCTCAAGAAGAGCTTCTTTATTAACAGAAAAATCGCTCATTCACGAACCGTGCTCTCTCTAATTTCTCTTGCGTAATGTTCGCACTTCTTCTGAATCTATAATATAACTTAACCAGATCGTTCTCTGGCGAGGATGTCACATGCTTTACTCTTATGCCAATTAGAAATGGGTGTCTAGTTTACTTCTGTCATTTGGGAAACCTCCCGGCATTCTGCTTCATTAGCGCTTCAGATTACCCATCGCTCAAGTAAGTAGCAACATCAACCTGAGACACGATCTTGGATATGAAGAATCTGAATAATCTTGTGAAATTAAAGGGGAAAGCCCAATGGAAAAGAAATTGAGATCATATGTGTGAATTCACATTGAAAACTGAGAATTTCCCTGTGAACTATCACTTGATTCACTTGCGTAGCTGCTCTCAAATCAAGAGCGGGCGTGAAACAATGACAGTAAATTCAAGATCTTATTGTTTACGGAACTGGAAGATCAAAAATCAGTTATTTCGAGGTTCGTTTCAGGGTGGTGGTAGCGGCAAACGTTCGCCAACGACCGCAGCTCGTATTTTCGGAGATGACTTATCGTCTGATTCAGATGATGAGCGAGGAGATGCAGTCAAGAAGAAAAGAGCTGTCACTGAATCTGATGGAAATAAATCAGACGCCAGCCACAAGAGTTAGTTTTTCTCTGAGATTAATAATCTTCAAATCTTTCTAGTGGAGTGGAATTGTTGTCAGCTTATAAGTGGTAATGTAAATGCTTGAGGTGACGATAGCGTTCATGGTATTCGAATGTATCCAGAACAAGATGAAGAGACTGAAAAGCAGTTACCACCAACCATAGTTGACGTTAGTTGCTTTTGCCTTGTTTTTATAAGGTCTCAGTGTGAAACACGTCGTAAACGGTATCTTTTTTCTAGATTACCGTGAGCAAAGTGGATTGTGATTTCGGTGATGGGATTCAGTTCATGAAGGTATTCTACTACTTGTTTTTTTTGGTTTTAGATAAGGAGAGGGTTCTGTTTTTTTAGATTCCAAATTTTTTCTCTGTCGCGCAGAAACCGTTCGATCCAGAGACTTACGAAGAGGATGAAGACGACGATCATATTGATGATGAGGGACGCAATCGTTTGAAGTTGAAGGTGAGTAAATACAAGAATTAATTGCCCATTTGACCTATGTTTCCAATATATTGCTCTTCCCCATTGCATAATGATCATTTATCAACTATCATTCGACTGATGATGAGTCGTATTTGGTGCCTGTAAGTTCTGGTCTAAAGTTGTACGTAAGAGTCCCTTGCGCAGCGATTCTTCGGGAACTAAGTAAATCGGCGAGTAATTCATTTGTCAACACAACCTTTTGATGATGAGAAACGGTCTGTATCAATATTTTATCATGTTGTTGGGTCGGTTGGAAATTTTGTACTGGACTCGTTTTGGTGAATGGGAGTTTGACTAGTACATCTGATAGCCACATCAGCACACTGTGTAAGCCGCAAACACATTCAATGCGACACTATCATACTGGCTAGAAGTCAAACGTGAGGCGCACCCTAAACAGGATTGATTAAAGCCAAAAACTTTATCCATTGACTTTTTATTACATCTGACAGAAAATGAACTTTAGCGATTTTCAAGGTGTTCCAAATATGACACCATTCGTGCCTTCTAAGTGTTTTATTGGTCGCAAGCCCTTTGGTGTTGTGTTTTTATATTATTCTAGAGAAATTTTCAGGCCGAAAACACCATCCGATGGAGGTTTGCTCATGATGCAGACGGTAATGTTATAAAGGAAAGTAACACGCGTATTGTTAGGTGGAGCGACGGAACGTAAGCAACCTTTGTACGTTCTAACGACATGTTGTTTATTCACAGCAATGAACAATTTCAGTATGTCCATGGTAATCGGTAAAGAAGTATTTGACGTTGAATCAGTACCGATACATGGCAATATGCAACACTTATTCGTCAGGCAAGGAGCTGGTCTCGTTGCACAGAAAATTTTTGAAAGGAAGCTCATTTTCCGACCTCATTCCACCGACAGTGAGACGCACAGGAAGGTAATAGTATTAATGTTTTTTCTAAAGCCATTCAGCTGGTAATCATTTTGTGCGCTGCTTTACTAGAACCTCGTTATGCATAAAAACAATTTTTATATGCTTCTAGGTAACAATGAATATGGCGGAAAGAACCCGGAAGAGTGGCCAAGTGCGTATGGTAGCTGAAGTGGGATCTAATCCAGAGCAGGCACGCAGAGTGAGTACTTTTGATCTTCTGCTGACAGAATCCCACTCATGGGTATTACTTCTTCGACTTCAGGAAGCTGTTCGACGTGAAGAAGAGGCTCTCAGAGCAGCTCTGCGCAGGGAAAGCCAGCAGCGCCGAGCGAAAGATCGCCACCGTCCAAATGCAGGCTTTGCAGATGGTCGTCCTGACTTCTCAGGTACAGGGTTTAGTTATATAATCATACGTTCTGAAGAAGAGCAAGGTGAAATGAGTTTTAGTAGTCACAAGGTTGCTGCATCAATCTGATTCGCATCGAGTCAAATAGAAGCAGTCTTGTTAAGAGCGACCTAATTTGCCATTTGAAGGGTTTTGATTTTTTGGCCTTACGAGTCCTTCCCTATGAAAATACATGACGGAGCAATGTGCTACCATTTCTCATAAAAGCGACCAAACCTGGGAATAACCCTCTCGCAGGTCTCAATTTCTGCTAAATTTTTTGCTTGTGTGCTTATCCCTACTTGCTCGCCTTACGATCACTGTTTTCCCAGATAGGCTCAAGACAACAGGGAAGTTCTCAATAATTTTTGAACTGCAAAAACTGAGCTAGTAACTTTTGAACTCTTGTTTTTTTCTACCAGTAGGGCTGTGAGGTTATAAGTGTTCCAAGGCGCTGTTAAATATCCCTTTTCGGAAGCGTTAGCGTTGAGGCTCAATCATTAAGGAGCAGTGGCAGGAGCATCCATATCTCACGAACGACTTGTTCATGCTTGAATGAGGCGAGAATTAGCGACTTAAGGCAACAGGAGACGGGCAGAAAGGAAACAGAGTGCTCGAACCGATTTTCAATCGCCCTATAACAACTGACAAGTTGCTACGTCGTTCCGTAATGTATTGTATAGGCCAACCACGCGTTCATTTCGTCACTAAGATTGTGAGTGGAAGTCGAATGCGAGGCGCGTCCCTCAGACCGAGTTCATTAACGCCCGAAGACTTTATCGTCTTGTCACAATTGGACGAGTCCTGTTGACTTGTTTTCTGGCAGATCGCTGAAAAACTGTGTAAAAAATGCGTTGTTGCGCGAACACTGTATTGTGTTTGACATACAAAAAACCTGATAGTTGATTATGTGCTCGAAGTATTGTCACTGAAAACAGCACTTTAGCAGACTTGATTGACAACCTATAGTATTACCTTACATGGCACATTACTTTTTGCATTCGGAAAAATTAGTGCGGAGCCATTATCTTCAATGAAAAGTGTAGATTTAGGACAGTCGATTCGGTAGTCAAGGTCATTAGATGTTGCTGTAGTCAATTTGATAAGCTACTTTTGCAGACGACGAAGGCGAAGGTATTCCGCGTGGTCGTCGTGGTGTAGAAGCGCCACTGATAGGTGCAAGTGATTCCGAGGAAAGCGATGCGGGTCGACGTGGTGCTGGTAATAAAGAGACCGAGGATTCCGATGAGGTGAGGCTTTGTTTGTTCCTAATGTTTTGCTGCAAAGTATCATGGTAACAATACAGGAGTTCCGAAAGAAGAAGTTGCAACAGAAGAAGAAAATCGTTACCAGCGATGAAGAAAGCGACTAGGGCTCTCGAGGTCTTCGGCTATTCGATTGTTGTTTTGTTTTGGTGAGCTGTGACGTTGTTGTAAACAATATGTTTTAATATTTTGTGAGGGTTGTACAAATTTGTTAAGTTGTTTCTCTTTTCGACCATTTTTGTCCTCATAACTTGCGTTTATACTTCACTAATTATATAAACAATTTATACAAATTCATAGACTATTAATGAATAATCCTCAAGCCAGATGGAGGAAGAGATACCCGACTGTGTTTGCCAGATGATCACCAAAATGAGCAACAAAAATACTTGATAACAGACTGAACTGAAAGTAATGGAATGAAATGACTAGCTAGCGACTAGGGAAGGGTTGCTCGCCCAGTGGTTTCAGGCAGATCCTGATTTTAAAAGGTTCTATACACGAAAACAGTTCAGAGGAATTCAATGCTTGAATCATTTCCACAAACAGTCTGAATGCGAGTAAAAAAGTCGTCCCGCTGGGCAAGCCCGATGAACTGATACGGCTTCCTTCGACCCTCCATCATGATTTCAAGAGATTTTCGCGTTCCTGTGAGAAGTCCTACAGTACGAAGGGATTGTATCTGAATTTGGCTATTATTAGTGGATTGTAAAGGTTTTTTTCGTGTCCACTAACCTTTTTTATAGATATGATGTCAGCGAAGAGCAGCATGATAGGTGCATGATCGTCTGACATGGACTTGGACCGGTAGATGAGTGCACTGAAAAGATCGTACGTGAATTGAACTTCGAAGGTGCGGTCACAGATAGTTGCTTTATATGAATGCCTCTTGGAGGAGGGTTGCTGGTGGTCAGGGACTCGGCTGCGGTAGCATGGGCAGAGGGGAAAGAAGCGTCTGCCCCTCACTCAATTCTCTTGTGACTTCTCTTGTGGACTGAAGGACCAGAAGCCAGAGCAATGAAACCTTACAGGCTGTGCTGATCGGTCCATACTTTCCGTCTCGAATAGGCGATCGTCATATTGATGTATATGTACGTAATGCACTTTTTCTCCAAAACCAGGCCGAAATCGCTGCTAAAATCTCAAGGGTATCGCAAGTTGATTCGATCAAGAAGGCTTACGATTGGAATCTGCGCTTTTTGAGGTCGGGCGCGTGTTTTGGATCTTCCTATGGTTAGTTTCCCTAAAGAGGGCAGGAGATTATGAAGATCTTCAGTAGATCGACTGAGGAGAATAGTTTTTTCGTTGTTGCAGAAAAATGCAGAGGAGATCTCGATTTCTGCGAGATCGATGACTATAATTGTGAACCTAATTAAAATAGGTGTCGAGGAAGGCATACAAACAAGGAAAAGGTACCAGAAGGCGGAAGTTCTCAGACTGGTGTAAGCAGAACTTTCCAAATTCAGTTGACTTCAACTAGTNTTCATACCGCTTGATTTTCTTGCATAGAGCATCCTTGGGTCCAAACCTCGGGGCATACCGATTACTTGGAGGTAGCTCAGCTCTCAGATGAGAAAGAACTTACTAGGGTAACTGGTTCTACATCAGTAGCCTCACCGCGCAAGGTCTGTTATCCGCTTCCAAGATCCCTGAGCGGGAGCGATCGAACCATAATAGTAAGAGTAGGCAGGTATTACTTTTGGCTGGGATGTACTGTGGTCCACTCAAATTTAGCAGAAAACGTGACGATATGCCTCTTTCTGGCATCAATTCTGACCTGGCAGGGAGAGAAATAGGTTGAGTAAAGTCGTTCCAAGAAATTTTACCTTCATAGCTCCATGTCAACAAGTTTTGAAGGGATTACCGAAGTCCTAACATATGATTTAAAAAGAGATGGGGCTACATAACAGCTGAAGATTTGAAGAAAAACGTACCATTCGGTGAGGTAGAGAATTCCCGATGAGATTCCTTTCGGAAACGTCTTCTCTTTGTCATTCATTACGCAGCTACGATCTGAAGTAGCAAAATTAAATCAACAGGAGTAGCACGATAGAATGAGCCGTTCAAGAAGAATCTGGTGGGACAAACAAACGTACATGCAAGAACATTGTCGATCATTTGGTCCTCATGGATGATCAGACTTTCGTCTTCGTCATTGCTAAATATGGACGAAGTTGACGAATTCACCGCCGTTTCTTCGTCGGCCTCCTCGATTCTCGGGGTCGATTCAGATGCTGGCGGATCCGCAGGTGGGGTAGGACTGGATTGCTCAACTGTGACTAGAGGTGATACTCTGGATCGATTAGCACGGTTGAAGAAAGAATTTATGGTGGGCTCGATAGTTAGCGATTCAGATTGTCCACTAAAGGCCCATTGTACTTGAGTCTGAGTGTGGGTGACCATTTGATCGTTCAGAGCATCATAGGAACCCTGAAGACGCACATTGGATATGTACTGCAAACAAGGGTTTGCAGCTGAAATACCTTGTAGTTTTGGTTGAGATTCTGCATAGACCCCTTGTGGACAAGGTTCTGCATGGATGAGTTACGTCGAGAGTTCAGGCTCAGTTGTGATCCAGTGGTGTCCAAGTTGAAGTTCGATCCAAGGCGAGAAGTAAACAGCCCGTTCGGGTTGAGGGATCGACGGGGTATCGGGGACGCCTGAAAAAGAGGTATTCAACAACTCCACTGGTCCACTGCCTAACGTATTACACGCATACCGCTCGTGAAGCCAGAGAAGGTTGTTCCGCGCTTTGCGCAAGCACGGGGGAGCCATCGCGAGAAGTTCTCACAGGTAAGTTACGGTAGAACCACCCGTAAGTGTCGAGTCGTCTTCGTAGACGAGGAAATCGATGGAACAGATAAGTGGTGATGAAAATACGAACACCAAGGGTGAGACCTAAATGTTCGAGATCCTTTTTCCAGAATTCTTCCGAGGTTTGACGACATTTTAAGGGATTTCTCTGCATTTCGAGTGCATTCTCACCATATCTCATCTTTCACCTCTCATTAAAGGCACAGTTCACGATAATTTCAAGGTACCCCTTTTTTATTCAAAAAGCTGAAGTATAGGTTAGGAATAATTGAAAAAACGTGAGAGAATCCGCCGGTTCCGAGGAAAAATATAGCTCTTAAAAGTAGGGAAAATAGAGGTTGGACGATATTGTCGTGACGGAAATAACATGGAAGGGGTGTTCGGACGAGATTTCAGTTATTGCAATTGCGCAAAGAGCTAACTACATNGGAATTCGTGAACTGTGCCTCTAAACAGCAGTTTTTAATTCATTCAGGACGCTTGAAGACCATCGGAAGAGCTATTTACAAAGGTGAATGAGCTCTCACCACACATTCCAAGACAGGTGCCTGTGTTGAATATCATTGACAAAGCGAGCCAATAGATCACCAAGCAGTAGAAGACGAATGTCACATGGCGGTCTTTCCATGTCAGTAAGCTGAAAGATCGTTGGTGAGTCTTCATTGACACCGGGAAACCGCTATCGAAGCATTTCGTCCTACCTATGGAGTTTTTCCAGGAAATTTGCGGCAAAGTTGAGCAACCTCTGAGCAAATTTCGCTACATCAAATATTAGCTGCGCTCCGCTGATGTCGAATTTTATCATAGCTACCTCTTTCCGAGGAAGAAAATATAGTCCAATGTCGACATTCCTATAAAGATGAATGTAGTTCCCTTTTTCTTGAACACAGGCTGTTTCTTACGTGACATACTTGGTAGCTTTCAAATAGTTAAGTGACAGTTGGGTCCATAACAGCAGTAGGACCAACGACGCCGTCCATCCGCGCACGATCGAGTACGTGTACACCTGAAGAAGAACACTACCAGGTAGGAGTACTTTAGTTGAAGCTCTCCCCTTAGGGCAGGAACTGGAATGAATGCAATACCAGAACGAGTAGAAGAGTATGCATTGGGTTCTTCCATAAAAGTGTGTCGTAGATGGCTGCACCAACTTCGATAAGCGGATGTAGGAAACTATCTGAAAGTATTGATCTGTATTGATTCGTAAATTTTTTCCACTTTACTGAAATTCGACTATAATCGAGACTATGAGATGGGAGAGCAATTCAGGTGAAAATTCAGATGAACGTTTTCGTCGCCATAGAGCGGGTCTCGTTTATTTCTGATGGGAACAGCCGCTTGATAGCAGACGGTCTCCTCTACTCTCTCCCAACCTGACTTCTCAAGGTGCCCCTCATCTCTCCCACAGTTAAAGGTCCTACATTTGAATTACGAGTTCTCGTCAAAGGCAATGTATAGGCTCTTGTTACTGAAAGCCTGAACTGAGTGACGGTCTCCGTCTGCCCCACAACTTTGGGTACGGTCAGATCTCAATCCCGGAACACATTTAACCGATGGGTTCTGTAGAAACTGTTTACCTCGCCTTTAATGAGAAGCTCAAAATGCAGTGATAAAGGGAAGGAAGCTGAGGAAAAGGAGAAAATGACGAGGAGCGAGAAAGGATAAAAGTCAACAGAATCACAATGAAAAACAATTAGATCACGTACAGCATCGTTTCAGATCTCGTCGAAGAGCGATCGCTGACAATTTCTGACTTTCAGGTTTGGTCTTCTGAGGCTCCTGATACGGCGGAGTTTCAAAAGCCTCAGCGATGTCGTAGAGAAACCATTTCAACTCATTAGTTAAGCGAACCCACAACGGTTCCTGCACATCTGCTTCTGAAAATGACTAATTAGTGATTTTTGAACTGTCGTCGAACAACTTGATGTTGTGGGTTCAGCCAAACTAGTTTTTTCTTCCATATGGGGACAACGTGGGAGGGCCTGCCAATACGTCATTTACCACGCATCCGCACTCATAACGATGAGAGGAACTCAGTGAGTGAAGGAAGACGCTTTTGAGACAAACGTCAGAGGGTAGAATCTAAAATGGTTATATGGCGTGATCAATCCCGTTTTGAGATACACCCCGTATTCGACTTGTACTTGGAATTGTAGTGGCCTTTTCGAATGGCCTGTGCGATGATTTGCGTCGGCTAGCCGATGACGAATCAGTGCACTAACCTTTCAAACGACTTTTGTACAAATTTACCGTTCTCAGATGGATAGAATTCTTTGTTGGCCTGGGGAGGTATAATGCCGGTATCCGATCTTCGTTCGCGTGATTGTGAAGCACTAGGCGTTTCATCACCTACGCCTCAACATCAAAGTATTTTTCTAACCCTTACCTCAGTAGTGCGTAAGGGAGTTTGGGTCGCATGTAATGTTCTGCCAAAGGCGAAAAGAACTCAGAAAACGAAAGCTCAAAAAAACTCGAATGCGAAATTAGGTTTAATGCTTTGATCGAATTCAGAGGACAGGGGATCGTGGTTTAGTAGGTTTGAGGTCGCCAAGCATTTGAAGGCACAGTTAACGATGCATTTGTTCCTTTCTGAGATATACCCCCCCCCCCCCCCCCCNAATGGCCTAGATATAGTGCATTATGAGGGCTCAAAGATTGTATCGGCTGTATGCCACACTCAAAAGCGGACGAGTTTGAATAGCGCTGTAAGGCTGCCCTTTTTTCGAAGAGCACCCATGTTCAAAATTCAAAGGATTAGTCGTGACACATGGCTACATGGGAAGGCTGTTTTGGACATGCTTGGCTCAATGTAGTCAGCTCTTTGTGCAGTCGCAAAAAATGATATCGTCCGATAATCCCGCTCATGCCAATTTCAACATGATGATCTAAACCTCGACTTTCGCTACCATGAGGGAGCCTTATTTTTATGAAGTCGACGGAATCGCTCGCTTCCCTCACTGCACTATTGTACAACAACATTTACACTTTTTGATTTTAAAGGGGTACGTTAAATTTATCGAGAATTGTGCCTTTAGCCCAGAAAAGGGGCCTCAATCGCTGCCCGTTTGGCAGTGATACGAATTGGCGTTTATGCGGTAAACACCGAGTTGGAACAGGGTTGGTGGTGTTTCTCTGTCAACGTTGATGGGCAAACCACCATGTTTGTTCTCTAGTTCGTTTCTTTTACTATACTATGGTTTTTACTTTGCTATGACGGGAATGTCTTGGTTCTGGCTGAACACTTTGCAGCTTGCCTACCAGCGTCACACCTATTCATTAGTACCACAAATATAATTATGTGCTGGGAACCATTGGTAATGGAATCCTTGGTCCCTTGTTAAATAAGAAGAAAACCCTATCTTTTTCCAGTTGCTAACAGCTTGTCTGGACCAAAAGTATGACCATTTTTCTTGGAATCTTTCCTAGGTCATATACAGCTGAAGAGTTCTGCAGGTGCAACTATTAGGACGAGTTAAAGCCTCTTCGCTACCCTTGTTTCCAATTTTCGAAATATAGACAAAATATAGAAAGAGCAGAGCAGATAGTTGTGCTTACCAGAAGTTTCTGTTGAAGAAATCGAAGCATTTTCGAACTCGAAACTGTTTTTGGGGTAGAAGTGACGAAGAGCTGTTGGTCTCGGTGAGGCGGAGAAGATGCGTTGGTTCGGTCCACGCATGCTGAAAGGAACTCATTGGTTTCTTAGAAGAACTGAATCGAAACACCAAAAATCCTACTAATCTATCATAATATCGACTGTGTACAGTTTTAAGGGTGCATATTAATTCAATATAGTAAATCGAATGATGATCGACATGGAACCAGCCCCGAGAAGATTAGCTGGACGAGGACACACGACATCCGGCTGCTCCAGGAAGGGATGACGCGAGGGAACAACTTAGAGCAGCAGCTAGAACGGGCAGCAGTGGAGAATACACAGGAAACGGGTAAAGCCACGAAGGGTGGACATCCCAGAACAAAAAAGGCCTTTGGGACAGGAGGAGCTTCTATATGGGCATCGATACGCCGGAAAAAACTATCACCGAGTAGGTATGATGAGGGCTACTAACCGGAAAAAGACCTGCTTACTAAACTCACTTTGAAGGCGTTAACGGCGTCAACCGCCGGATCTTGCTGTTGACAGTCATGTTTGACTGATGTCCTTATCAAAAGAATTCGACACAATAATGGTCATCAGAGAGATCTGGCCGATTAAATTCCACCTGTACAGCACAAGTTTGCAAACAATACAACGCAAACATTCCCCAGCAGCGTTTGTTGCGACGCCCTTCCACTTTACCCGTACTATTTGATCGTGAAGGCTTCAGTATTCCTCTTATTATCACGATCACTTGAAATAAAGTCATGAAACCATGGGAATTCGAGCAGTGTGATAATGTTAAAGTCATTNTTGCCTAGCAGAAATCTCATTCGGTCCGGGACCTACGAGAATACTAAATAATCCTATTACAATTTTCAAATGTTCTGAATGAAGAGCAACCAAAGCTGGATATGTCCACTCTTCGGTGAGACCCAGGAATATGAAAACATGACAACCTTTACAGTTACGCCCTCTGAAAGTCAGGTGTCGCCAACATGACAAAGAACCCGAATGCAGAAGCTATTTTATCATCCTCTTGAAAACTGCCGAGAGCTGAACAGGTTGACCAATTTCTATGTGGTTTTCAGAGGTATGACTTCTCCCAAAGACATTTACCTGGCCCAACCACAAAATTTACCCTGGGAAAAGGAGTGGTGGAGTAACCTTTATTCTAAATGAAAATGCTATTCGAAAGAACCAGACTTACAGATGATTTGGGATCGTCGATGGTCCCCCTTCAGAGGATTCGATGTCGGCGAGTGCGCTCACTGAAAAACGTGGAACTAGAAACATCAAAAAGTTATCACGGGCTTGAGCGAATGACACGGTGGGGGTTCTTTAGGAAAGAAAACTTTATTGGAGTATTCAGGGAAAAGAGGGACCAGCAAAGGCAGCGTACATTTCTCCCTCACTAGTCACTAGGAAAGCTGTAAACTATGTAGAAGTTGAGATCAAACTCAGCTACACTTGGTAGAATGATGTCTAAGAGCGGACAGCTTGAAAATGTGAGCAATGTAGAGCTAACCGTTCTGATGGAAATCGTCTTTGGGATAGAGTAATGACTGCAGATTTGTGAACGTGTTCAACTTATCTTTCCCTAGATCCTCTTTTCCACACATCGAAGTATTTAATTGGAAAAAATTATTCCTGTTATTAAGCTTGCGATTTGAGCAGTTTGAAGACTCCATATGATCAGTGTCTGCCAGGATATGCTCTCTTATCTCAAGCGGACTCGGATCCTGAGATAGGAGTTCAAATTTTCCGATGCTATGATCCTATACCTTCTAGTTCCCTCGTTTAAAACCGCGACTTTTCATTTTGCAGTTTTTTTTTATATTCTTGAAACATTGTAAAAAAATAAAATGGAGATTAATGGCTCTGGGCTAGAAAACCATAATAACCCTTTTTTGCAGTAGAAAGTGGCAAATTTCAAAAGCAGCCTTGATGTTGGCTACTTTCGAAATTCATGGGTGTACCTCCTTCTACGGGGTTATCTAATGACAGTCGCCGTTGCTAATGGAATTATTTGAAGGGAGAAAGGTCAGACGGCAAATGACACCTTTGTTACAGTCTTCTAGAACAGTCTGAAGTTCCGACTAGTTGTCCTTAGATGGACGTATCTAACCAGGGTCTAGCGATACTGTCCAATTTTCACTTTGGCATTTTGTAGCGCTGAATTTTAAAGGAAATGTTCGAACGGCAATTGGTAATGGCAAAAATCGTTCAGTTCAGTTAAAACTGACCAATTTGAAGGAATTTAAATAAGTAAAATGTCACCTATCCCCCTTCTTTCAAGATAGTACTGTGAAAAGTGGTTCTGTAAGAAAGGAAGAAAAAGGGCGGTCGAAGTGCAATTAAGATTGGTTTATGTTAGGAGAGAGAACGATTTCTATAAACACTTTCTGTGGGCAGTTTGAACTGTAACGTGGCGGAAACGGGGTCGAGGGAGCAGGTGGGAGAACATGGCAAAACATCACTATACTAGACTCCCACTTAGCAGCACAACGACTAAAAGCGCCCCTTTACATTACCAAACATAGGCTGAACTCGCTTTTCCACATGAGTCACGGTTTGGAACAATCCATTTTAGGGCGCGGAACGATCTTCGTAAACGGGTCCTCGCTTCGACAAGCAGACAAGGGAGTTTCAGTTGATTCTGGAGTCCCACTCCCTGTTGAGGTGATCGCACGTCTTATTCAGGAGTTTGCTACAGTTTTACCAGGAGGGATTGGCAGTAATGGCTGCACTTGGTGTGTTTTACTTGCAAAATTGCCCTGCAATTGTACTTTGGACAGTATCAAGCAGTGGAATTCCGCTAACTTAATCGAGAAAAACTGTGTCTGCAGATCCTTACAATGACATTTACGGTACAATTTTTTGCAAAAGATTGAAAGCAAGATGATCAGCTATAATTACCATGTTTCAACTGTAAGAGGCTTATGAGAGGTTGTAAGAGGCTTCCTTGACAACTTTCCTCGGTTTCCGTGAAGTGTAAAATCAGTCAGCAATCAGTAGGCCTAACCCTACAACAATCAGTTACTAGACTCAAGTAACCCCACTTCACGCTTCTCTCCCTACTCATACAATGAGTTTATGTTGTTAGGAGCTGTCAGTGACTAGCACTGTTCCTTACCTGGAAGAAATCTTGAAATCTATTGAGTGAGGAAGAGAGCTTCACAGATACCCACTCAATCTGCATAGATTCAAGCCCCAATTCAATTTGCGATTAATTTAATTTACAGACAATTGACAGTTCCTAAAGCATGACGAATGCTCCAGCTAAAAACTGAAATTGCTGATCCTCTGTCGAAACACCTTGGGTTCCGAATTTCTAGAGGAAAACTGAAATCGCCATAAGAAATCTTAAGGTTACCAGGAGCTGAGCAGTATGAGGCTATTTCTACGCTAATATTTTCACTGGCAATGAAGCTGTTCTGACAAAAAGGTAATTTGCCAACTACGAGAACGACCAGAATTGAGTAAGGCGTGCAATCGCCTGAACAGGGAGTGTAAATGGGGGGAGTAGCGATCAAGACTAACAAAAAGTATTGGAATGAGCCCTCTACACAGAGAGGGGCAGATGTTCGGCCAAGATAAGTCGGTTTCGGCAGTTCCGCTGCCTGCCCATGCGGTTCCTCTTACTGTTCACCCATGAATACTGGGACTCCAGATCTAATCTCGTTCTCCTCTCCCTCAAGTATACTACCAAAAAGAGACCTACCGATGTCGTAGTTCTTCCGCAGGACATCGAGAAGATTACTNTCAACTCCAGTAGAGACTTTGTGACGTAAGAAGTTCTTCAATGCTTGTTCCTGGCTCTCGTCCAGTGTCACGGTCTCGTCGCGACATTCAGCATCTGGCGGGCATTCTTTGCTTTTACATTGAAACATATTCGACTGGAACGCGTCCAGACATCCTTCGCTTCTTCTGAAACAAGTATTTGTAAGAATTCAAGAGTTCAATGATTCCTTATACACGGCAATGTATGTCTGTAGCTATTCTCAGAACTATTTGGACTGTATGTAGATGGAAGGCAGAGCCAAAAAAGAGTCCCGAAAACAAAATTCGCAAGGATTTGAAGATTTTAAACAAATTTGGCAGATCGGAACAGCTCAATACAATAAGTACACATATTTCAAGCATTGCGCACTGCAGCTACTGGGAGAGGAATATTCGATTGATACCTTTAGTAACTTTTACTCCCTCAAAGTTGTCTTTGAGTCTCATACATTTAAGAATTAGAGAGTATTGTAAAGATGCTGATTAAGACTAGTCGAGGTTACTAACAAAAAACTTGGGGAAAAAATGAGATCCGCAGTGGTGGAGGGGCAATATGAAGATCCGCTCGGGTCGCTTCACTTTTTTGCCCTTCACTCTCGTTCACTGGCGCACTACAGTCTACCCTACAGGTGATAGGTAAGAAAAGCAGAGGATCTCAGAGTTCAGTCTGATAAATTAGCTTCACTATGTAGGAGGAAAACAACCTGGAGCTAATGAATGGGAAAAAGTTCCATTACCAATGACAGGATACAACTTCTAGCATTGAATTGCAGTAGGAAATATAGTGCATGAGTGTTTGAAAAGGTTGACCCGAAGGCAGCGAACCCGGGGCCTTCGACTTTCTTCTGGCAAGAAGTGAATACGTTTAGCCCTAACATTTCTGATTCAAACTTTGGAGAATTCTCTGTGATCGAGTTCCAAAATATCAGAAATTTTAGTGGTCGAGTTTGAAAAAATCATGTGTGTTCACTAAGAGGGAATCTAGCTCCCGGGCTGACTTGTTGGCTTCAAATTGCGTATTCGATAGACGGATGCGAAAGTGTAAGGAAAGAATATGAGCAAGGTTAACGGTTGAGTGCACGTCCTGAATGCTGAACTGGAGAAGATAAAGTCAAACATCAACTGAAGAAGCGCAGAGTGGAACGCGACCGAACTTGTCCAAGGGATCGCCACTTCTGCAGCAATCTGTAAGCGACGTGGGTTCAAATGTTTAGTTTGGGGTGGCACTGGACTCGACGGAGAACTCCAGTATGTCAGGGACGAAAGAAACGGACAGTAGCAAAGGCAACAACAACTGCTGAACTTATCTAACGCGGACGTCAAAAAGAGGAAATTATTGGTTCTCGGATAGTTCTTTGATGGCAGAACCGTGGAGTACCGTAGAAACGTAGTCAAGTGAATACTGAAAGCTATATTGGCTACTTATCACCATCTTTTGCTGCTTATTTCATGGAACTGAAATGCAGAATAGTCTTCAATTCTTAGTGTCCAGGGAAGGGTAATGACTAGAGGCGCACCATCGCACGCATAGTCTCGGAACCAATCCCGGCTAGTCAAGTAGTCCAAGCGAGCCTTCCACCCTTTTGGGTGAGCTAATTGGTACTTGACTCGTTTGGGAGTTTAAAGACCCTGACTAGTGCATCGACTGGCAACCGCAAGTGATTGTTTTGGCCGTATACGCATTCATAACGTCATTATTATTTTGAAATGGAAGTAAAATGCGGAGGCGCACTTTAGAAAACATAAGTGGGAGATGACAAAAACTTCACTAGAATCTCGATTTTTGCCAAGTAACCCACAATAGCTGGTGAAGGAGGAGAGGGAATTCTAGCCTTGCCCCTGTGGCGTCATTTTATCACTGCATTAGTCAATGTTGGCGTAAGGATGCTTCATGCATTCGGTTTCTATTAAAATCGTGAAGCATCTAACTGAGTCCGACCTCTCTGAATCAACCTACGTTTATCTGAGTCCTAACCGAATAATTCTGTTGCGGTAGACAGCTTAATTTTTTAAGTCAAGATCTGTGCAGGTGCAAGTGTCCGCCTCTGGCTAATGAACTGAGTCACTCCACTCAGGAGAGGTTAGTTCTCATAGATCACAGAATGTCGCACTATTCACTTCCGCGTCAACAATTACAATCTGATCGTTCTGGCTGTGGACGAGTTCTCTAAAGGAAAAAGCGCAGTTTTCTTGAGTGCCCACTGTCGCCGTGTCGCTTGTTACCGTCATCTCACTACCGTCCATAATTCCCTACCGTTGCAAAGTCTGAAAGTCTTAACCGCTTTCGACCTGATGCTTTTCCTCACTGTAGGCACTTTCCACGTTCAGAAGACGTGGGTAGTGCCCATCTCAATTCCGAAAAATTTCTGACGGTACATAAGAGAAAACTAGTATTCACACATTCATCACTCGGGAATGGCAGAACTGTCAAGGATTCCAGGGCCTCACTTTTGGGGGAATTTTGAAGAATAAGTACAAACAGAGGAGGCGAACTTGAAGAATCGTTTAACACACCGCGAATTTCCACCTCAACCATCGGAGCACCAATAAAAGCTAGTGGCTAAGCACATGATGTTCCGTGCAAAAGTGTCTATCGGCAAATAAAACGGACGAGTTTACGCGCCCATCGGCATCGAGAACGAAAATGGTAGTTCGGTCGCCAAGCGAGAGTGAGGACATTTATAAATATGTACGTAATAAAGGCGCACTGCGGTTTCCTACTACACCCCTGTTTTACCCACTACTACGACGACTACTACTCAGTAAAAACGACAAAACTGAACTATTAAAAGAACAAAAANAAAAAGCTCGTAGGGATAAATCATCTTCGAATACTCCCATCTCACTACCCGTGTTAATGACCTTTGAATGAATTATTCACGGATCACTGAACATTTCTAAATCTAGGAGACTTACATGAGTAATTCTACGGTGTCTTTGAATACAGCGCTCAAGGACGGCAGGCCTTGGATAGGACGTACTGCAGGGTGAACGGGTGGGGCGACTGTATGCAACGCTGTAAATCGGTTGCGTAGCAGTAAACAACCGATTTACCACAACTACTACATGTGAGAGCAAATGCAACAATCATCAAGTCCTCCCACTCCCACAGTTTGAGGAATTTAGCCCATATCTGCCCGGTGCATCTGCACATATTCGTCTGTGCTAGGTAGACTGATGGGACGATAATTTGTCCTAGATAGATACCGTGGCCGTTTCTTCACCCTGCCGTTTAGCCACGTTACCACCTATGCACTCTTGCCACGTCAACACGTGTGCCAATAAACAGCTCCACCCAGGAACGGATAAAGACACCGGAAGGTTCCATTCCGTATTGGGAAGGTAACTCTTAAGGTTTGATGTTGATTCGGATTTGGCCATTCCTTAAAGGCACAGGTCACGATAATTTTGAGGTACACTTTTTAGGTTGGAAAACGGAAGTGTTGATGTAGAGGAGTACAGCTGTGGCGAAGAAAGCAATAAAATCCACCTGCTTCATGCTTGTTAAAAGTAGTGGAAATGAAAGTTGTACGAGATCATCGCGACAGGAAGGGCATGTAAGGGGTGTTTGGACGAGATTTTACTTGCTCCCAGCGTGCAAAGAGCCGACTACATCAAACCATAACTGTCCAGAATTGCCTTTCACGCCTTTCCATGGGTTATGACAGGTTGACAGGTTGTTTGAACTTCCTACTGGGAGTCTCTCGAGATAGCGCAGCCTCTACAAAGCCTTTAAAACTCGTCCACTAGGGTGCGGCATTCACAAGGTACAATATGTGGTTCGTTATTGTGCTTAATACAGAACGTTTTTCGTCCTTATAAAGTGTGGTATGGCATAAGAGGGAGTCTCGTATTCACCCAATGGGGAAATCTCAGAAAACATTTTTATCGTGAACTGTGCCTTTGATATTTTATAGAAAATACTTTGAATACTCCCAATGGCGTTGGCCTTATTCATTACTCAACCCTCACAAATGTAAAAAAAGCCAGCGTCTTTTTTGCTAACAATCTCTGGGTGGCGAGCATGTGCTCTCTCACATATGATGGAATGTGTGGCCTTTTTGGGATCGCTTGGTAAAGCGATCCCAAACAGCGGAATGGACAGTTTTCGCCACAAAGCTTCTGAAAATCTAGGGGTGGGAACTGCTCCCCCATTTCTGATTATTCACCTAGGTAGTCCCAGCGTATTTCTATTATGGGAAAAGTCCTGTGATTTATCCTTTGAGTCATTTGATATATTGGGCGGAGTATCTTGCTATGATATCACAGGTTCAAAAAAGTTTCACAAGTACCAAACAACTGGTTATGTGTATTTGAGACTCATTGACGACCCAAGTGCCTCTTCTAAATGAACAACCGGATTGTGGCTCCTTCGCACCTACGCACGCCCTGAATTCACCCTTTGATGCAATGTTTTCTTCGTGAGGCTTGTTATTCGCTAGGAGCGCGAATCTACGCGGAAGTATTNAGGATGCAAGAAAATTTGCCGATTCTAGGCAAAATGAGTCCTCTAAAAATAGCGAAAATAGATGTTGAAAACAGAGGTTCCCGTCGGAAATGACATGAAAGGGGTATTTGGACGAGATTTCAGATGTTGCCAATGCGCAACGAGCTTACTACATTAAGCCAGAACTGTACATAACTGTCTTTCACTGTCGCTATGGGTCATGACAAGTTGTTTGAACTTTCTAAATGGGATCCGTTGTGGATGGTGCAGCCTCTACAATGTCGTTGAAATCGTCCGGGCATACACACAGGACAATACTTGAGCCTTTATAAAGCCCTATCTAGACCGTTCTTTGAACTGATCGCACTACATATGATACACGAGGGGGCCATAGTTTTATCTTAGCGGAAAAATGTCATTCTCTCGTGTCTCAATATCTCACATGCCTTTTTTATCGTGAACTGTGCCTTTAGAAATGGGGCTGAAACTGTGATGACAATCGAAAAGAAGCTTGTCGTTAACCATTTCAAACCTAACGATTCGATGATCGGCCGTGCAGAGTACGTTGAAATGAGAGCAATCTCAGGAACGGGTCCATCAAATGCAAGCAAAGACGGAGAGGCGACTGGATGAAAGCTAGGTCTTACTACCTTTCACAACCCAAAAACTTAAACGCAGCAAGAAGGCAGGTAATCTGAGGTCTATCACGAATTTAATGGAAAGCGGTGGTTTCGAAACCCTCTAAAACACGAAAATGACGCTCCCGCTCCAGGTTGACCATGGTGCCCTTCATAATCCGATGACACATGCCACTTCGAGTGGGATGGAGAGGGGCAATAACTACAGATCATCACCAAACAAACATCACATGCAGTAGTGCATGCGAACATGAGGAATGGAACGCAGTCGCAACTTTGAGGTCTCTCAACTTCCCGTCGTCAACCACTGCATATCATTCATGAGCAAACCTCAAAATTAAGTCCCTTAACTCTGGATGTAGAGTACTTCGCTATCCCTGGAAAGATACAGCGCTTCAAATTAACTATACGGTAAATACTATGTAGCACATCGACAAAAACCACCCTACTTGCGAGTTTCTAATGAATTCGTTGCATCGTAACCCCTCTCCCTTCTTTTCAATGTCATCGAAGACCGTGATGGCATTGGAAATAAGAAAGGGTGGTCAGGTATTGTAAACAGACGCATATACCTTCAATCATATCGCTAGTGAGGTCACCACCGCGTACGCGCTCAAGTCGTAGGAAATTAAGAGTGTGGTGCGTTAGGAACGAAATGGTCGCACCGCGGTGAGAGGGGCGTCGCGCGCGAAGGAATGAAGCAGGATGTAGCAGTAGTTAAGAAATACATACACATACAATACATAAAATAATGATCGCATATTGATTGAGGTATGAAGAACGCTAGAGCTGTAATAACGGCGAATGAGTGGTCCGCGACAGCCGCGTGCGGCAAATCGATTACCCAAAATCGTTCCTAACGCCCGTCTCCCGAAGAATTCGAATCCCCGAGGAAGTAGGTGCGGGCAACTGCACCGCAATAAGAGAACAGATCTCGGATAAGGAAATGTTCTTGCTGGGGAAGCTGTTTAGAGACGCGCTTCTTTCGGTACGGTCTCATCCCAAAAGACTGTGGCAAGCAATGGTACCCTTCCTGACCCAAGTAATTCGAGAAAACCATCCTTCAAGAAAAAGCTGCATCGTTTATAGCGCCGAAAATTGCGATATAGGTCCAGTTTAGTCGCTAAACCATTAGATTTTAGTCCAGTGAAGGCCCTCAACAGTTCTCAGCCCTGCGGAAATCGGACAAGATTCGGGTTCTGAATTTTCTCAGCTATCCAGGATAACTTCCACTTCTGAAGTGCGATAGTCTACGAACTTATGAACCTCGCCTGAGATGTATTCACCTCTCCTTGTGGATTGAGAGGAAGTGGGGTAAAAAATTACACCTTTTCTTCATTCAGCCAGAAGTGACCACCAAACTGAATCGCTCAAGATGATCAACAAGTTTGTCCCTCGTGACGTTCTTCATGAAGAACGCCACAACTACACTGTGTTCAAAAATATTTTTTTACAAAGTGATCACCATTACAACGATTGGATAGGTTCCAACAGAAGCTGGGAAAAGGGCTGTCTGAATGGGCAAACTCATCGAACAATGGCAGCGTAGTGCCTTACACAGTGTAAAACGAGTGGCATTTCAGTGCTTCAGGAGATTTTGGGTCAATTAATCAACGATTAGGGGATGGAAGCATTTTCCAGAGTAATATCTTTTGAGAGCAGTATTTGCTTTCAATGAGTGTCCAACATTACCATATGAACGAATCACTCCGGGAAGAAACAATATTTACTCAGAAAGATCCCTTTACAAATCCAAGGAACCAGTTTTTGTGAGAGTGATTTCCCACTTCCTCGACTTGCTGAAGAATCCTTGAAAAACTGACAGAAGCCCCTAAGTAGCATAGGTATTATGTTCCCATCATGGGACTCCGTTGACGTCGCATCCTCACAAAATAATGTACTATGCATTGCAGCAGCCAAAATAGCGCCACCTTACAAAATACTTCAAAATAGCCTTGCTTGTTGACCATCACATTTTTACAGCCTATTTTTGATTTGGCATTAACTCTTCTAAAGTTGGGCAGCATAAAGCCAACCCTGTTCTTATCATCACTTCTAAAAATAGTACCTGTTGATTACGGGCCTGCTGTTAACGGCAGAAAAGCGCTACAGTACATCTCCCGTCTCCCCTAAGGGTCATATTACTGTAGACAATATTAGTTTGGGCAGATGACTATATTACTTGTATCAGATGTAGTGGTAAAGTTTTGGACAAGATGTGAAAGATTAACTGAGCAACGTTTCGGCAATGACCTTCGTCATAGCACGGGAACCGTAGATACTCCAGCTCCATCCTGGTCAACGGTATTCCAGACCTCAACTCAGATCAATCACTGTAGAAACTATAGATTTGAACCAGTCCTATGAATTACAACAGGAACCTCAATTGAGTGGACGCGCATACTAGCAAGCCCTGAAACCATTCTACTAATGACCTTTCAAGCGCTTCTTTTTGGGCGGCAGGATTGTCCTGTTCCTCGACTTGAAGCGAGTGGCAATTGAAGTCGACTGTACTGGTCATCCAAATGGAGTGAAAAGGTTGAGGAGGAGTAATCGCATTGATTCCGATGATTAGGTCACCGTGATCTTGAGAGAACGAAGTTAGACATAATTTCCCACCTACCAATCGTTGATACGCCTAATCACCCCAGAAGTGTACAACGTCTATTTCGAAAGTGTTCGGGTGCCTGATGTAGGAGATGATATCTAGAGAACGTACTCATTCACCTCTATCAGACGAAGTTTAAAAAGTTACGAAAGACCAAGGACGAGCCTAGTGAACTGTCATTTCATTAGATCAAGATCATTCCCCACAGCGACAAACATACACTTAACTAAACATCTTCAAGAACAAACTGTGTGGGAATAAGAGTTGCAGTTTCTGATGCAGCTACATAGCCATAGGTCCTTCACAAGCAGGATGACTCTACAGACAACCCACAGGCGATCTTTCGGAAATGAACATGGTTCACGATAGCCCGACGACGCATTTATCAAAAGCAACGGAAAAAGCAGCCATATTTGACAGAATTCACGCCCTCATAATTAAGGCATACATAAATGATTATAGCCAGTGTACTAACTAGATACAGAAAATTGCCATCCACCTTCGCCATGTATCACGACTAGATGTTCAACTTCCAACATGACGTCCCCCTGTATGTCTTCCCAAAGTTTAAACAATAACTTGTTTCAAAGTACCTACAGAATGTAAGAATCACAGTTTGCGGTAGCGGGATGTCGTGGTCGAAGGAAGTTGAAAGCGGGGCTATAGGCAACAAATGGTTCTTCAGTGGAGAGAGACACTTACAAAACTGTTGAAAAGACCGAATATGAACTCCTATGTAATACTGTAATTGATCTTCGCTATTGTGTGGGAATACGACCAAGAGCGTGGGCAGTAAAACCAGTTTCTTCTCACTATTATCGCAACACATTCAATGATAGCGACAGTTTTGCCCTGCCGCCGTGGTGCTTCTCTCTTGCTTTGTTTTGTACGCAATTAAGTTCAAGCCACTACAGTTTAGTGTTGGCCACGAATAATGGGTGTAAAAGTCTGTGTGTGATCGTGTACTCCCGAGCTAGGAAGCTTTGCCTATCGAAGCCTTTCCTCCTGATCATTAGGCTGGATCCTAAGTACGGTGCATTCGCTTCATCTTCACCCTGGGACATTCTTACTCCCAAGGGCTGTAGAGGTGGCAGGAGGTGATGAAGTCTTCCATTCAGCTAGACGGGAGGTTTTAAATTGTAGGTCTTATGTGAGCTTTCCTTCACAGAACTGCTGCAATAAAAAGACAATTAGAAATGAAGTGACCGGCTCAAAAGCTCGCACCGCCCGCTCTTGCCCTAATGGTGCTCCCTGAGCGGCAAATAAACCGAAGACACCTAGATCCGCTGGGGTTGCCAACTAAATGTCATTCCTTTGCAGCGAATGGGATAAATACGGCTGGCATGTCCCGTTAGCATTAGCTCAGACAGTGGATGAGGTGGAGCGGCTGCATGCATAGAAATGGAATGAATATCCAAAAGATATAGTCAGAAAACAAATACAGTATGATTGGTTGGTCTTATGAAGAAAGATACGTTACCACAAAAAGGCAAGCGACTTGCAAACGGTGACCGTGATTTTGAGTTTCAAAACAAACGGTTTGGAACGACTCATCAACGCTATGAATCTTGAGCTCTATCAAAACACAACGATAGGCATCGCCTGCTTCTTTCGTTACAAAAATAGTTCAAAATATCTATTTCCACAAAAATAGAGAAAAATGGCCTAACAGAGCCTCTTTCAACTTAGGTATGCAGTAGTTTCAATTGTAGGAGAGCGGAGGTTGCGCAGTCACTATAAGGAGGTTTAGAAGGGCAGACCATCCGAACATTGCGGAACTTCTCAAGGAACGAACGATGGGCTTTGTTGACCAAATGGGCTTCTTCAATCTTACAACGATCAGCCCATCTCATGAAGTATTTTGATGTTCGTTGTTATTGTGGACTGATGATCTTTGTGATTTGAACTTCAGTAGCAAGTTGCAATGGAGCGATTGTAAGGGAAGAATGTGATGATATAGCGGCTTCACCTGGTTGGCCAACCTTGAAATGATTTGAAGCCGTTAACGCCCCACAGAAACATCTGAGGGCCATCAGTTCAATGTTAGATTATGGCTAATAGGCTCTCGTTTTTACTTGGGTTCACATTGCTCGCGGACCAGCGCCGGCCACAAGAAACTGGTTCTCTTTAGCGTGCTGTTGTTGTCTCGAACGTAAAAACATGCATACCTTCTTGATCCCATATTGTCTGGCACGGCTAGTAAGTTTGGCATACGAGAACTGCTGCTTCAGCTGAGTCCTGAATAATATTCATCATAAATATTAAATGTACTATGTAACATTATATGAATCAAGAAGAGACGAAAAAATGAGCGACAACGGTAGGTTAAGAGGATAAGGCTGAAAATGGAATCGAGTCTACTGGGAGAGGAGCGTGACCAGAGAGACAAACCAGAAGTATGATGGGCATCTGTAGTGGGAGGAGCAGAACACAATGGGAACAACTGACCATTTTCGGAGGTCGGTACAAACTTCAAAACAAAAGGCCACAGGTTCT
>UZAF01016344.1:24493-45079 GCA_900617895.1 Haemonchus placei | reverse complement strand
GATGCCGTTGACTACGCCAAGAAATCGAAGATCAGGTGGGCCGGAGACGTTATGCGATATAGTGATGACCGTTGGACCAGGGCGGTTACTGACTGGATCCCTCGGGACATCAAACGAACTCCAGGAAGGCCGCCAACGAGATGGTCAGACTTCTTCACGAAAGCTCTGAACGAAAGGAATGTTGAACCTCGTGTCTCTGAAGCGATTCACTGGACCACACTGGCTCGTAACAGGGACGAGTGGAGACGTTACGGGCGCCCGCTCGAGGAAATCGACGATCAACGGGACGACAGGTGATACAGGTGATACTCATTCCAAGCATCCTGAACGGACGCCAGGGAAGCATCATCCCAAAATGCAGTTTATCGACTTCAGAAGAATTGACCTTGTCAACCCATTCACCGCTCATATAACCAACGTTCAGGGAAAGCCATCAGATTGACTTATGCGACTTTCAGAGTGAAGTTTAGACAGAGACCTATCTACATTTGAAGAATCCCCTCGGCAAATTACATCCAGTTGAAAGAAACTGTAGATTTTGCAGACACAACAGTGGACGAGACGGAATGAAAAACTGTAAGCATAAATAGAACGACAACTTCGACCTAAAAAAAGTATGCTATGCTCTAGTACTAACTAATTTCAGTATCAAAACACTACCCGAAGCAGTAACGATGCCAAGGTCACGTCAGAAAACGAGCTGATGACATCACAGTAAAGAGGGCGCAACGTCACAATGAAAAGCAAAAACAATGTTAGAGTAGAAAACCTGTCACCATTACATTATGGGCGATACTCGTTGCGTATCGACGTAAGTGAGCATACAGTAAAAAATCGAATTGCAATGCTGCTACTCTAAGCAAATGCATATATTTATTACAAAAATTGCTAAAAATGAGACCTATCAACAAAAACTATAACAACGAAAAGTAACTCGAGTCACTCTATAAATATACTATTAACACACAATTTATACTTCTTTGACGGTACCGTTGACCAAAACTCTTCCCGAACCACCCATTTATAGTCGACCACCTGAAAATCTTGCATACGACTCAAATAAATGAAAGAAAATATTCATTGGCGGTAAGAAGACAATCCTATCAATTTCGAGAACTGTCGAAAGCGCCAAAACATAGGAGCTGCAGGCAAAAGAAACACGCTCAGAAAGAAAGCAGCGAAATTATATGGGACCGTTGATGTGCGCCATGCATTTAATCTCTGTGGAAATTCATTTGGAGAGTCTAATCATTTGCTCATCCAAGTGCTTTGCTGAAGGAAGCCGTTTTTACACCGACTATACCTGCCGATTACCTACAAGACAGCTGTCTCCTGTTACTGTTTTACACCTAGGCAGGATAGATGTGATCCAAAATATTTGGTGTCTGATTACCTTTACAGAGACGGTTGTAAAGGTACGCTCTTTAGTACAACATTTCCTATTGTCTTTGGATGTGAATTTCAGGTAATCTGCGGGTTGGGGCCTTCATTAGCCGGATCTACTGCAACGACGAGTACCTGTACACTACCCTAAACACCCTCTTCACAGCCATGAAGAACTTTGTTAGACAATGAAGGACTGCGGCTTCACTGATCCCTTTTGAGGAATGCATTTTGTGGTAACTGCAAGAAAGTGAATACTGGCTACTAGGGGACGGTCAAGTCGTGCGTCCGAGGTTACGCGCGGCAAATTACGCGGCGAAACTCATACCTATTCTGACGACTCTAGCGCCTATTATTTGGGCCCAATTTTGAAGCACAGTAGAATAGTAGGATCAGCTGACCTTACTAATCTACACTACTTCAGATTTGGGCCCTAATGATAGGCGCCGAAGTCGTCCAAATTTGCCACGAACCTCGCCGCGCAATTTGCCGCGCGCCCCCTCGGGCCCACGACTTGACACACACCCCTGGCTACTTTCAGAGTTCACCGGTGTGCCTTCCGTGCATGCGTCCGACCGAACAACGGCGGCGCTAGCCATTTGTTGACAACACTGACCGTGATTCATTGGCGTCCAGTGTTGTCGGTACCTAGCCAACAATATCGTCGGACGATCGGCGCCGACGCACGCACGAGAGCTCATCGGTGTACTCTGAAAGGAACCACAGACGTGACACATACCTCCTTCTTGTTTGGCGTAAATAGACTGCTAGGTTCCAAAACAGCATTGAAGAAGAAGAGTTTTGCACCATCCTTTTCTAAGCGTTTGCTAAGGGGCTTGGGGTACCTGCAAAAATGATTTTATGCTGAAAAAGCAGCAAGCTCTCCGAAGTTTCACTCGATTAAAAACCATTTTATGCATCAAGCTCGTCTAATTCAATTAATCTTTTCAAAAGTCGAGAAGCCTAGTTAATTCAATCCAAAATTCAGATACCTATGAGAAAAGACTGCAAATGGAGCATTTCCATACAGGGATGCTTTCACATCATCTGCGATTTGCCTTAGACAACGCTCGGTAGTCTGGAAGCAAAGAGACTGACTTAGAATGGCTTAATATCCATCAAACGAAACCATTGTTCCAACTAGCAATCAACATAATGAAAGAATAAGAAGCTCGGATAAGAACAACAAAAGCCCACAAGGTGAAATGAAGAACGGAAGAATTGTCGCTGTGCATTCAACCCACGGCGGACTATCATATATAAACGAGATCGAAACGAAAACGTTCGCATTTGATGGAAAAAATTAGATAGGACTGGTAAATATGATTGTGATCACACGTGTTTCTCAAAGCTAACGTAGAAAGAAGTTATAAGCCTCAGAGTACAGGTGCTCGGTTCAAGAAAAAAGGTTCAAACGGTGGAACCAGGCGCTTTAGCTGCATTCCAGCGCAAACTGAACAAGAATTCGAAGAGTGAGGCATTCTTTGTTAGTGCTTTCCCTCTAGGAATGAAGAATGAAGACACTAGCAAGGGAAACGTATTCAATAGAACAGATGAAAAAGAAAAGAGTCGTGTGCTTTAAGTCTAAACGGTTACATCGATAAAGGTAGTCGATAGTGGTAGAACTGCTACTGATGTAAAATACCGCACAGTAATGCCCTGCCATTGATTTGATAAAGACGCACCTCTCGCAGAGTTTCTCCAGCCTCGTGTTTCAACTGAGGCAAAATCCATGGACTTTTATAATTTTCCTGCCCAAATCGTTGCTGAACTATCAGTAAAAGCTTCCGGTCTAGCATGCGTTGTAACGACCGTTCGTCCTTAACTTCATGCGAGCGAGGGTTATCGAGCTTAAGGCTGCAATTGCAAAACGAGAATTCAAATATTCCGCCATAGCCAATGAACATTTAACGATAAGACTTCTACCTTTTTACAATTTGCTCTCCTCTTCTCTTCCACTCGTCCTGAATTATCGAATTAGCGATACCAATTTGTTCATCGAGTTCAGATAACTCCTTTCCTTCACGTTCCAATTCGGCACGTTTTTCCATAAGCCTATAATGGTTAAGTACAAGAATGCAGACTTGAAAAGTACGAATGATAAGCCTTCAAAATCCCCCACTTTTCGTCATGTCGCGATTTTAGTTCAAAGTTACAGAGTAGACTTTTCTCCTGCTCCTCCTCCATCTGAAGCGTATGATACCTGAACGATTTTTAATCGTTGTATATTCCACGGAACATTGTTCATAACAAATAGCCTGTAATACGGTTTCAAACGAAGGAGAATCCAAAATTTGTAGAATTACCTCCTTTCTATCTCGGTCATTGGAGCAGCTATTATTTGTGGTCGTGTCAGCGCTACGGAAACCATAACGTCCCACTTCAACCGCAGGACTGACAGCCGCATTTCTAGATGCAACAAATAGGCTATGTGAGAGAAAATGAACATAGACAATATAAACGGTATATGAAGCTGGCGACATTCATCCATTAAAAAAAACTTCAGTCAGAAGGTGATATGCTTTATTACATCATATAAAACAAATATGAATATGAAACGTCAAATATGAAACGTTGAGCATGACAATGGAAGTGAAGCTAAGATTATGACAAGACTAAAAAATAAGTCCTAATATGGGGATTCTCATTCTCCTTTATAGACGGGAGGACGCTTCTCTGCGAAAGCTCGTAAACCTTCGAGACGATCTTGTGTGGGTATCACCTGAACATTCGCACATTAATAGAAACTCTCTTCAACGATGGATAATTAGTGTATGAAAACGATGTAATGTAGCCAAAAGCCAGCTTTGCTCAGGAAAAATTCTCACCTGAGCATAGCACTGTTGTTCCACAACTAGACCACTGTTCAAATCCATTTGCGACCCAGTGTCGATAGCGATCTTTGCTAGGCGAACTGCTAAGGGGCCCTGAATAAGCAGCTAGAGCAACGTTGATAAAACCTCGACCTGTGTGTGTGTTCATGGGAAGCCTATATAGCTGAAATCCATATTTGCTATCATATTATGAAGGATGAACGGAAATGATGTAGTGGCAAGAGGCGCCCTTCACACACATATGGTCAGTAGTCGGGGGCTTAAACCTCGGAACCGCCAAGGCCAGCCAGGCTTTCCATCCCTCCGGGGTCGGTGAAATAGTACCAGACTCGCCTGGGAGGATAGAAGCACTGACTTGCACATCGGCTGGCCACCGCAAGTCGTTGTATAGGCCACATACGCATTCATGCGCCACTACGATTCTAGATGGAAGTCGAATGCGTAGGCGCATCCCTGAGACGGGATTGAATAACGTCCCAAGACTTTATCCTTTGATATTTTAAAAAACATCATTTCTTTTGCTCTAGGCATACAAGGAACCACAACGATACAGAGCGTGACTCCGAATACGAAACGCTAAAGCTTAAAAGTCTAGATGTAGTGAACAGCTGATGATAAATTCGGTAACAGGAAAAGCAACGATAGAAAAGTAAACAAGTTTTTTGTTGACAACATAGTCCTTGCTAATCAAAGTTAGTTGAGATGCAATAAGAAGAGTAACAAAAAACGAGAAGTTTGCGGAAGAGAAAGATGTAGACACACTTTTACAATGAGAGTCCCAGCTGGAACTGACGTATTATTTAATGTTACTCAAAGTTTAAGGGAGCAGATGATGTGGTGACCAGTGACGCCCTATCACAGGTGCGTGTAAGATAAAATGTTGTATCCATATTCGCCCAGGCCAAAGATACCTTCCATTTCTCTCGAATCCCTTCATCCGTACCAGACTCGTCTAGTAGGATAAAAACATTGACTTCCACATCGGCTGGCCACCGCAAGTAAACATATAGATCACAACGCACACGAACGCAACAGAGAACGCATGCCACCAGAAAGGAAGCTGGATGCGGGGAGCATTGCAAAAAAAAGATCAAGTAAAATCAAAGATTCTATCCTTCTGCTTTACTCAACATACCCGTGGAACAATTTCACGTGCGATTTCCAAGGCTTTAGCAAAGGCGTCCGACTTCGTGCAGTGATTTACTAAACCTATTCTACATGCTTCTTCACCGCTGATCATTCGTCCTGTGAATATCAATTCCTTCGCCATTGACTGTCCTACAGCTCTTGTGAGACGTTGCGTTCCTCCTGAAAGGTAGTAATTGAGGTTGGAATCAAAACTATTCTCAGTGCGAATTAGAGGAATCATCACCAGCTCCGGGAATGATTGCTAATTTCGTTTCCGTCAACCCAATCTTGGCACTACTTGCTGAAACAAATTTCATCGTTCTTGTTTAGTTGACAAGTACACGAGAGAGGTTAGGCGACGATTCCCAACGCACTAAGACATACATGGAATCTACAACGACGAGACGAAAGCACAACCAATTTTGAATTAACCTTACAGGCAACACGTATATCACAAGCAAGAGCCATTTCCAAGCCACCACCAAGAGCGTATCCATCTATTGCCGCAATAACGGGCTGTGGGAGGCGCTCTAACTAAACAAATATGATTGACAAGAGATCATTGTAACCTACTCAAAAAACGTACTTCACTAAATGATGACCGCAATGAATCTACAAACTTGGGCACGTCTTCCACAGGCATTGATTTACGTTCTTTCAGATCAGCACCTACACATGCCACACATAATCATAAATGTATTGAACAAAAACGAATCGGCTTTGGAGCTAGCCAAGAGCAATGGTATTCTCCAAAATCAGGCATCCATCAAAGAATACGTGGACACTGAAAAAAAGTACTGTCACGCTCTCCCACCTGTGCAGAAAGCTCCTTCAACATCGCTCTTGAGAATAACGACCCGCACACTTTTACTGAACTTCACAGAAGAAATACTTTCCTTGAGCTGAAATTTTCGGTTGAAAATAATTTTAAAAAACTCGATGGAAATTTTTCTTCCAACCGATCTTTCTCTTTCTTCGATCTTGCGATGAATAAAAAAGGATGGGCAAAAATAAAAGAAATATTGGCTGCTGAAACCACCTGTTCTAGAAACAGCTTGCTTATAGCATTCTTGGTCTGAGGACGATTCATTCTGAACAGGACAATACCTAAAAGACAAAAGCATAGACATGAAGAACGATAGAAAAAAAACGACTTTAATATAACAGATTCCTAAAGGGCTTCGAACACCTCGATCTTCACTTCAGACTCCAAGCTGGTTTTACTGAGACGACAGAAGAGATTGGTAGTGCTGCCAACGACCTCATAGTATTAAATAAGCCAGGGCTCTAAGCTAAGATAAAGAAAACTAGCCAAGTAAACCTAATGGCAGTTATCAGTTATTCTATGCCCTGTAACAATCATATGACGAAGGGGTTCTCACTACCACCAACCTATATCAATGCATGAGCATGGTGGTGTGTTTCTCAAGTAAAATATGAGGAATAGTAAAAAGCAATGAAGAAGCACGTAAAGTGGGGGAAGTAAAAATACAGACAAATCAAAAACTTCAGCCATAAAAGGTTTTAAAACCCACCCTCATCTGATCCTGAAAGTGTCTCCATAACGAAGGGATCTGGTTGCGATGCCACAGAGCGAACAGCGAGCAAGTTTTTAGATCGAAGTAGTAATGTTCTCGTGCATGACGAAATCACTCTCATCCTGGAACGAAAAGACGGTAAGCAGTAGTAGTAATCTTCCAACTCTAAAACTTCAGAACAAATGTGCAACAAGTAATGATAGCAAAGTGACACTGTGACACAAAAGGAAGAGTTCGTATCTTTTAGGTCTCTAGTTATCTAAGCCGTTTTCTCAGTAATTCAAACACTTTATTTTGGGGTTACAACCTGTATTCCGTAGCGATTTATATCTATATATTAAGTGCCTGAGTATATTATGATCAATTTATGAACTATTTAAATTCTTCTTGAAAAAAGGAGAACTATATTTTTCTATACAAACTTCGGCAAATGAGAAAGACCTGTTGGTCAGTTGTCAAAATGTATATTTTGTGTGCGGCATTCAACAAAAGACTAGGGAATCAAGTAGAGGTCTTTATTTTCAATTCGAAAAGATGTTTTCACGAACAACAACATTTCCGATGACTGAGTACGCACACATATTCCGTTAACTAGATATTCATTATTTCATCTACCACAGATAAATGCTGATTATTTAACATTTGCTAACAAAAAATAAAATAAAACAGCGACTTGATGTAAGTTGAAAAGTACTGTCTGTCATCGACCTGCAACTTGCATTTAATATTACGGCGGCAAAATTTTGAACATGTGCTGAACTTTTGTTTTAAGTGCTCGGCTTCATTGGGAATACCTTTTTGAAATCACTATGTTTATGCCTTATTTGACAGCGCTCACCACAGATACTTCTCACCCAGATAGAAGAACGTCTTCAAGTGAACTTTCTATTGCCTCGAATACTAGGAGAGGTGTCCGCGAGCGGGGAAAGGGAGAATCACTTCAAGGAATTCATTGCAACGAACACAAGTTCACAAATCACCTTCTTCATTTTCATGCTTCGAAGACTCGAACTCGTCATAGTGAGGCAAAGAACTGAGCATTGAGTAGCAATCATTTAACGAATTACAAGGTGCTTCCCACGTCTCAGAAGCTGAGTCATACGCTCGCCTTCGCACGTCTGCATACTGGCCCTTTCTGGCAGAGAACATGGTAGGAATTTCGAGTTGTCGCGTAACCATTTCAGGGAAAATTAGCAGGAACTTGGGGATTCCATTTTTAATTTAAGATTTCTTCATACGATTTGGATGTGGTGATCATCGTAACAATAACTGAACTCTTGCATATTTTTTAGTTTTGTACGCCTGAGGTTCATTCATACAGCGAGTTGACTATGAAGCCTTAGGCGGAAATTGGTCACGAATCTGCGAGTAAACACTAGTTAGGACTGTTAAGATACTTCTCTTCCTGCATTTTATTCTGCTGACGACATTATGAATGTGTTAAGTCATTGCTATTGGTTAGCCTTAAGAAGTAATAAGCGATTTTTCAGCAACGGCTGCTTTCTCCGCAAACCCTTACTCTTATCCTTCACATGTAGGAGCAGGTAGGAAAAGAAGTTTATCAAACATCCAGCTCATGATGCGCTACCTCGATTCCTTTGTTGTTCCAATTGACACGTACCCAAGCTTTTCCAATCTGAAGATCTGCAATTTGGCGTGTGCTTCTACTCGGTTTTTCTTGGTTGGTTACATTGCTTTTCTGCTCGTTCATGAAACTCACCTTTTGTGTAAGAATTTGAAGAACATTCGTTTGAAGGGACCAAACTGTGAAGTGGGCTGCTTAAGCGATATCACTTAACATGTCATTACTGCAATTATTTCGGTACAAATATACTGTGTGTTTTCAAACATTCACGGTAATTCGCCTCGAAATCAGCTCTTTCTCGAACTGCGTAAGAATCATGACGTTTCACCAGTGTTTGATGACACGGTTCATATTCCTTATTCTCGCTGCATTTAAGTCTGAGTATTGGAGTCCTCGGACTTCCGTAAGTCACTTGTGGCACATCTTGGTTTTGAAATAGTTTTCGAAAGGTATAAAAGAGTGATGACGGCGAAGGGGGGGGGGGGGAGAGGGTGGAACTTTCGTTGCCATTCAACTTTTGGCTTCACCTTTGGAGTGGTAGAGCATTGTCGCGTAAGAGACGTTCTCTTTGTTATTAACGCTGAATGAAGAAGATGTAATCGAAACCAATGGTTGCAACGCCGTATCATGGATTCAGTGGTTCTTCTCCCACGTCAAATCGGGTAAGTGTTCCTAGTTGTCTCTACTGCAGGGTTGCTCTGCTCAATGTTGTTGAAAAGAGTTGTCCCATTTCTTGCTTGCACATATTATCTTCATGCCCAGTTACTGGCAAATTAGGAATTATTGATCGCTTTTTTTTCTTGAGCAGTTTGTTTTCACAGTGTAACGCTTTGATTGTTCGATCAATATTATTTCTTTTTAGTTTTTCTACGGTTCTTCTTTCTGTAGCTCTGCATGTGCTGTAAAGAAACTGTAATCAAGGGGAATGAACGCTCAACTTTTATACATTCGAATCTGAGCAAACCAAATATCTACTTTGCGAAATTATTGAAATTTATCTATGTTTTGAGCCTTCGTTCATAACAGTGAACGCTTAACGCATATCGCGAACCATTTTTACAACTGCTTATGGTTTCAGAGTATCACATGGTGGAGAAAATCACCGTGAATGGTCGTCTAACTCGCGTGGAAACCAAATTCGCCTTCATAGAAACACCCCATGGAAGTGTCTTTTGTCCTTTAGCTGCTGCCATACCACCATCAGAACATGTCCCGAACTTCTCGATGCGCTACCATGTTGGTGATATTGTTCGTGTCATCATGGTTCCACAGGAAGGGAAGAATGGATGCAAATGGAGAGCCGTGAAGGTTAATGTTTACTTTTTACCCATGCTACCCTTAAGGTCTGATTCCAAATTTCTAATGTGTACCTTAATTTACTATCTTCATCAAATTTGGAGCTTATACTTCATTACTGCAGAAGTTTTACAGACATAGAGTTGTATGGCATCTCTCACTGAGAACAGATATATTTATATACTGAAGTGTTCCTGTTATTTTTTCAGTTTCCTCTTTTTAAGGTACGCCATCTGAACCCAGCTGGTGAGCCAATGGGGTTTCCAGACAACTTTCAAAGAATGCAATACATTCCAGCTGGTCCCAGTGGATCCAATTTTCCAAACAATTTCCCAATAATTACTGACAAGGTACTGCTTGCTGTTCAGCTCATTATAATTACTTGGACGAGATTTCTTAGCTAATCCTAATTTGTTGAGATTTTCATATTTTGCTTGTTAGTCAGCGTCCTTATCAAAGGTTTTTATGAGCGAGATATGTAGAATTTAGACTACTGCCTTAAAATTGTAATTTCTGCATTTTATCTTTCATTTTCGTTCCGAAACATCTCAACCTTCTGTTTAGTGTGTTGTGGTCACCAACGTAAGTGAAACTCTAGCCTTCGGATTAAGTGATGAATTTGGTTCAGTGTTTATCCCAGGAGCAGCATTTTCTGCAGAAGAAGTAACTCGGCTGAATTCATACCTGAATATAGGTTAGAACTTTCTGTTTTCAGCTGTTAATAGTAGCTGTTTTAATTTGAATCAATTTTTGTCTGATCGCCTTTACTACCCACCATTTGTGCATACTATTGCTATACAATTCTAGTGTCTTCGCATTAAGGTGATGAACTGCTAGTGTCGTTGCGAGCTCAGGGTGACGTGAACGGGTGCAGATGGATAGCCACATCTGCAACAAAACTGAAGAAGTCCCGAGAACCTTTGATCACCGGTAAGAAACAACACATACTAATTCGTATGTATAAATTAGAAGAACTCGTTCACATCCAGTTTCTTGAAATTTCAAAAAGAGTGTTCCGCTATGTCTAGTCGTGGCTCATTTACAATTTTCCGAGCGGGTTCCCCGTAGCAGCACAATTTTGAAGTTATAAAATGAACTGCGTGGCTTAGTGCCTCGAAAAAGTGTAAGTGGGGCGAACTAAATCCTCATGGTCTGCCTACTTGTCCAAGCTTAAATGCTCATACGAAAATGGTTGCCTCACTTAGACGAATAAGTCAGATATAACCAGCGTTTCTGAAAGGTTGCAGAAGTGGAAAAAGTGCAGAACAGGAATTCAAGCTTTATAATGGTTCGATAATCGGGGGACAAGTTCTGGCATTAGCCCGTTTTTACACGTTATAGTTCAGGATGCGGAAAAATTATATCGTTGACAAAATTTCAAGCAGTTGTGTGGTGCCCCATTTACGGCGAAATAAAGTGAGTATCACTAGACACCTTCATACACTTTACTTGGAATTTATCTGAAGTATTGCGCTTCCATCGTTTCATCGAACAACCTTCTTGTAGGTGCACCATTCTTTCTTGGACTGGGGGCGATGGAGGTATGAACGCAGAGTGGCTGGATGATCTGCTTCATATCGGTAATATAGACCGCATTTTTTTCTTTTCAGTGTGTTGTTCCTACTTTAATTTCTTCGTTAGGATTACGATCGAAGTGTAACGTACCATACTCTGTGCGTTCCATATGATTTGGATTAGGCATTCATTGGGATGAAAATCTTGTTTAAAATAGTCACGAGAAATTTATATTGATCATTCATATGTTAGCTTGTTTTAAATGAGATCACTGTGAATCCCCTACGTTCAGGCGACAGCGTTCTCTTCACTGCCATCAAACGCGATGGAGATGAAGGGTGGAAAGCGGTGAAATGGACAGCACGAGGTTTCCGAATTGGTGATGACCGTGTGCAACTTGCTGATTCCTATACTCAGACAGTTATTTCGGCACCAGAGATCAGTCGACGTTATGTTGTGCCAGTTCTTGACGAGGCTTTGTCAGAGAAGCCTACTCTTCGAAGTGTCTTGAGTTAGCTCATTCATTACGCGTAGTATTGGTATGTTTTTTCTCCTGAAAAGATTGTTATATTTTTGTGACTATAAGTGCCTACTATAAAAGTTATATTAGCTCTGCGTCGTTTATTGTAATCACCGTTTTCATCACTGTATATCTGGGTTCTTTTTGGAATAATTTTCGGCGGTTGTTAGCGAATTCATTGCTCTTTAGTCGTTACGCATTACACCTGCGATGGGGCTTGCTAGGGACGACTGCTTCACCTTGGCAAAGCGAAAATCCGGACAAAGTGTGGTTTGTGCAGTGCTCTCATCAATCTCTCCACCCATAATCAAAGATGATACAGGTCGGTCTCTCTTAAACCTTTTTATCTCTTTGAATTACAGTCAGCCATCTAACTAATTCTCATTTTTTTTCAACAGGAACTGTATGTCTATTATCGCTTCCGGGCGAAGTGTTGGCGGATGAAGGTGATCCGTGTTTGTTCCTCTTTGAATGTTCCACGCAACCACCGAAATGTCTCAGAGTTACTGCAATACCTCCCGAGTTAGTGCCAGTGATGAAATATCAGCTGATGAAATTTCGCGAGTATGAACAAAAGTCTTCGTAGCGAGTGACGTTGCAACGTTGATGTCATTCAATTTGCATATCGCCTCTTATTGGACGAAATACGATCGGCTTTTTCCTTTCCTTAAAGCCGTTGATGTTTCTGTCTGTTGAATGATTATCATTATTGGAAATGCGGGTTTTTTAAATTTTCACATTTTTTTGGTCGTTGAGCTCTATGCATATGTTGACGTCAGACCGGTTTAGATAGTTCTCGCATATTCATCGATAAGCAATTGGAAAATTCGTGTTGTTCTGCGATTGTTGTGTACTTGTTATCAAAAGAATGCCTGTTATCATAAAAAACGCCCAGTTCTTCTCGCTCGTTCGCAAACCTGTTCGATTCTGGGGAATGTGCCCTTCAAAACATATTGAACTATGCTCTCACAAAGCGTTTCTCTTCGTTGACTGTCCGGTTAATCTCTCACTCAGTGCTCTGAACATCCGCGGTCCAGTTCCTATATGTCGCCATTTTGAATTTTTTCACGAGGATGGGAGTGTCTTGGGTCTTCGAACACGACAAAACTGCTAAAGAAGTGGAACGCCTGCTAGAAGGAGGTGGTGCTGAACAAATCGGCACGTATACAGTCGACTGTTTGCCATATACTCCAAATGATAAGGTAATTCGTGAACACGTCGTTACACCATCATTATTTTTATCTAACCATTTCAGCTTCAAAGCTGTATCCAGCATAATTATGTTCTTCACCACAGCAATTTTCCACAAAGTTCCTTCTCAATAGGTTTGTTCATTCAATTCTTTTTCAATCCCGGCTTTCCATTCTTCTATTTATTTATTTATTTATTTGGTGCACGCTTGGGTGCGCGAACTACAATTCCATGATATAATAATTCCATGATATGATATTCTATAATTAAAAATCATGAAGAACTCATCTAGCTCCAAGCGATTCCCTCCGAACTAGCCCAAGGACTGTATGTGACCTTGGATTCGATCTCATTCTTACTAAACTGTCCTCTGGTCTCACGCCTGACACGGCCGGCAAATTTGAGGTTTGCAATTTTAGTAATCCAAACATAAAACGTGGCCATCGAATCTGAAAACCTAGAGTACCTTGTTCCTTAGTTTGGTTTAATGTTACTATCCTTCGCAGTTGTATGAAATCGTGATTGCATACGATTGTAAGCAATCAATACATCTGTGAGGAAGCTCTTTATCTTCACATTTATGATTTATTCTCTTCAAACATTTTTCAAAGCCTAACTTCTTTACGGAATGACCGCGTTTAAGGATAACCGAATTCGCAGATCTGTATTTTGATTTACTTCGGATGCGCCAAGATGTAGGCTAACATGTGGGCTTGTTCACAGTTTTTCGATGCAAATTTTCTATAGGGCCAGCTCCTTCTATTTCTACATTAGAGAGGGAATATGTTTGTGTTTATGAATCCAAGCGTGGTATGAGGGTCCGCAAGATGGAGTAAGTGAGAGAAATGGATGATGTTGCCGTAGTTCATTTTCGTTCTGTGGTTATTGTACCTTCATTTGTATTCTTCAACAGTCGTGAATTGTTTTGTTTACCCGCCAGACTTGTTTCAGCTGACTGGGGTGGAGTATCGATTGAGAGACTTTGTTGTGCGTGTAGGAACTGCAACACAGGTGACTACTACCAAGGGGGTAATAGTTGAGGTAATAGAATTGTGAATAGTAATTAAGCAACTAAATACCCGGATAAGGACAGCCTAACCTTTAAATGTGCGGTTTTTTCAGGTCGAATACGAGCCGTCTCAAGTCGCTGCTCAGAGTGCGCACATGATGACTGAAATGATGCAGATGTTCTTCCCTTTATATGTTCGTTAATTTGGTGTTGCTTCGTTTTTTGCTCTTCGTAATGTTCTCTGTGTCCTCAGCCTGGATGACATAATAAGATCGATTTCTATTTTAAGTGTATCCAGTTTGTAGGCGTTTGGAAACATTCCTCAAGTCATTCAGTTGATCTTTACAGGCGCGCAATAAACCTGATGTCATCAACAAGTCATCATCGGAACCGTATTCAGCCCTCGATACGATGTACCAATACTTAACTATATTCCGTAATATGAGAAAAAAAGCTTGATCCGGTTTATGCCATATTATGTACCAATAAATTTGTTTTTGTTTTATCTTTGTATGTGACAGACCTGTAGTTCCGAATTTTCGGTGGACTAGAGCACTAGTCAATGCTTTTGTCAGCGTAATTCCTTGTTTTTGTATTTTCAAATCTCATTCGCACTGTTTTTATGTCAGCACATTCTGAAGATGACGTCCTCAAATCCTATGTGGCGTGTCGTCTTCGAACACATTGATGAATTTCGAGCATCGGTCAATAGGCACTGCTCGCATTTGGAGTCGTGGCAGGTGATCACAAAAGTTCATTGCAGGAGTATAAATCCTGCCATACTGATTGTTATTTTTTAGATAATGTCCTACACTGTAGCAACGTGTTTTTTCATAATGTGGATTCGCCGTATAAATCACTCCGACAAACCATTCTTCCAAAGAGCCAGGTATAGTTTGTCTTCAACCGTAAAACCTATCTTTTCGTTAACCCTGCAAGACTGTGTGAGAATAAGACGAATATTAAGTGACCACTTTCTTATTGAGACATTTTGTTTCGTACACTTTATTTTTTCTACTTATAGAAATCTGTAAAGTTGCCAGCATTCAATACATACAATTAGATGGCAGCTTATTTTCGTGTAACTTACTTGTAAACCAAGAAGGCCGTCACGAATCTCCCCCTCACAATTCGTACTTAACAACAACTTTTATAGAAGTTCTATATATTCAATTATACGTTCATTGCCATGGGTTAAACGAAGAGTTAAAGCTGACCTTGAGCGAGCTCGGCGTGAAATCGAAGAGGAAGTTCATCAATACGATCAGGTATCATAATAACGGTAACATATTTAACGTGCAAGTTTATCAATTGGCTTCTTCAGAAACGTGACTTCTACAAATTTTTGCCCGAACATCCACTTGGTGGTGAGGAACTCCTTTCTGAGGCGCGGCAGTATGCTGCCATGGGTGAGCGGCGATATATGGAGCACTATGACCCCCGTACTAGGAACCAGGATTTATCTCTATGCGCCAAGGTACATTTTGCAGTTTTTGTTAAGAGCTGAGTTCGTTCAAATTTAATCTCCTCTGTGCAGATCTATGATCTGTTTTCTCACTCCGATCCTCATCGATCGGATGCATTCCCTGGTGCTAGGAAAATGGAAGCTGAGGTTAGTTCACCGTTGGATTTTTTGCTGGGATGATGACGAGTTTTGATGGTTACTGTTTTTTTAGATATTGAGAATGTGCTTATCCATGTTTCACGGTGGTCAAGAGGCGTGTGGTGTTGTAGCTGGAGGTGGGACTGAAGTGATGCTGTTGGCGTGCCTTGGTCAGTCTCTGCTTTGCTATAGATTTCCCTGCTATGCTGTATACTTATTGTTTTAAGATTTTTTACTTCTGAACGACTGGTATACTTTCGATTCCAGCTTATCGAAATCGTGGTATCGCAAGGGGCATGTACCATCCTGAAATAGTGGCTCCATCCACTGCTCATCCGGCGCTAGACAAGGCAGCGGAATTGTTTGGGATGACGATAAGACGGGTTCCAGTTAGGGAGGACGATCGAGTACATGCTGCAGCAGTGAAGCGGGCAATTGGCCCTCATACTTGCATGGTAAGGTAATTCCACTGTGCCAAATCTCATTAGCTGTTTTCATCAGTCAACTTACTTGGTTTTAGATTGTTGCGTCAGCACCAAATCATACCACTGGCACAGTAGATCCAATTGAGAGGCTCTCTGAAGTGAGTTTTCTTCCTATCACAGTTATACTTTTAAGTTTTTCTGAGGACTAAATATAGTTTATTATAGATAGCCCAACAATTCGGTGTTCCTTTGCATGTCGATTGCTGCCTTGGAGGATTCCTCTTACCTTTCATGGAATACTGCGATTATTCTATTCCTACGTTTGATTTCCGTTTGCCAGGAGTCACATCCATATCTATCGATCTGCATCGTGTTGGTTAAAGTAACCTTATGTCGATCACATTTCATTCAGGCCATGTCTTTTTACAGTATGGCCAGGCGCCGAGGTCCTGCTCGGTTCTTATGTATCGGGATCAGTCAATGTTACGCCATCAGTGCTTTTGTAATAGCGATTGGGCAGGCGGTGTCTATGCTACTCCTACTCTTGCTGGTGGTCGTGACGGAGGTGCCGTGGCCACCGCATGGGCTACCTTACTTGGAAAGGTACTGAAACTTTATCTCTCAATTTTTTTGTTTCATCATAGTCTCATTGAATTTGATTTTTTATGCAAAGTCAGCGTTTGCTGTTAACCTGCGACGGGAGTACCGTGGCTGTATTTTGAGGATCAGGGAGATTATAGATGCGAAGTATAGCCCGACAATGCTTCGATAGCTCTTTCAGAAGTCATGGCATGTGCTAGCGTCCTATAAAAGATCTCTGTGTGCGGCGAAAGTTAACAAGGCTTCCTTTCTAGGTATATTGGTCCTTCAACACTCGTCTCTCTTCGTGTATGACATTTTCATAGAGGGAAAAATTGCAGCGACTAGAATGTTTCAAGAGTATACACTGCCCTCTGTCGACGTCATCTTTGTCTTTCATTTCGGCAAAGCTCTGTGTAGTTTGTAGTGTTACCCACTTTGTAGGTGTTACATCTCGAACAGAAGTTCCAATACCGTAACTACAACTGTTAACATAACAGAGAGATCGGCAGTCTCCTTCGAGTCAATGCATATAGGCATAACGCTCGTATAGTACGAACTGCTACCGGTACCCCCTAGGTATTCTAGGGAACAAACTCCACGCAGCCAAGCCTTCCATCCATTGGTCAACTGGTAATCGACTGGGGTGAAGGAATACAAACTTTGACTCGTACTTTAGATGACCCTCACATGACTCATGAAAACACCTAAACTATTCCTAAGGAAGTCGGATGCAGAGTTATTTCGAGCATTATAGACGTGTTCATCAACGAGGCAATGGAATGAAATTTCCGAAGGAAACAGTAATATCTTCACTTGTGTGTCTTACAGCGACTCACTTATAAATTTCAGGGACGTGATGGCTATATAACCGCTTGTCATCGGGTTGTTGAGACCACCCGCCGTCTCGCAGATTTGCTCTCCGACATTGATGGAATCACATTGAGAGGAGCAGCCGATCTGTGCATTGTGGCTTTCGAAACCACTCTCGGCGACATCTATGTTTTGGTCGATTTTATGACTACCAAGGTGAATCGAAATGGTTGTTCTCATCATATTGTCGTGCTTACTGCTATTTGATTCGCTTGCTTTCATTTTTAGGGATGGCACGTCGATCCATTGTTGTCTCCGGAGGCTGCTCGTGTGCCTATTACATTGAGAATGTGTGAAGAAGGTGTACTCGAGGCTTTTGTTGAGGACGTCATCGAGGGCCTACGCTATCTCGGCGAAAACCCTACTAAAACAACGAAGACCTCGGCGTTCTATCACATGTTACAAACGGTAATACATGTTTTTGTTGGTCCACGTACCATGCATGTTTAATATGAGTATAGTAGTAACTCCTAAACAAAAATTTTGGTTTGCAGGTAGCCGATCGTTCTCTTGTGGACGAGCTCTCCTTGATTCGGCTGCAAGCGCACTACAGTATTCCACCTCCACTTGATCGCGAACATCGTTCAGTACGTGCTTTGAGCGAATACGGCCGAAAAATGAGCACTTTAGAAAGAGAAGGACTGACGAAAGAGAAGTTATCAGCAGAGAAAGCTCAGTAGCAACATGTTGCTTAGTCTCTACGAATTCAAAGTAGTCTGTAAGCATCCGAGACTCGTGTGATAAGTTAAAGCCCGTCCAATCTGTTGTACAGTTCATTTGTCAATATTTCTGCTTGTTTACTGCAATTATCATTTGGAAATAGCATTAGATTACATATCGAATGTAAGTGTATTCAAATCGATTTAAAGCATTTTAATAACCTACAATTGTTTTCATAAGTATCACTAGGCGCTGCTTGAATTCATAAGCGTACGCTCTCATAAGGGCGCTTTTCGGTTCCTCACCCTTCTATTTTGAAATAGCCCTTCGATTTACTTGCTTTTTACTGAGGGTTGAGTGTGCCTGTGAACCTTCCCCAGTGTTTAGTACTTCGTCCTGTTTGATTAACGTTTTAGTGCTGACCACCCTTTCAAAGCCCCTCAACAAAGTTAGGCTCTCATTGTTCGCCGTGTTTATTTTAAAATAAACGCTTTTGTCTCTTTTATACGTCATGGCTCTACGGTTTGGTCCATGCCCTATATTTTTTATACTGTAACGTTACTTTTATAAAACTCTGATCCATACCTGATTAATTCCAGTGTTATATGCAGAATGTGAATATCTGGGACTGGGATGCACCCGCGGTACATTCATTTGTGCTGATCTTCGTCTTAATTTCCATTTTTCTGATCTGCATTTTATGTGTTCTCGGCATAATCTTCTGTAGGAGGAGGTGCGTCGTTTCCATTTAAATACATACAGTAGCGCTCGAAAGTCTTCGGTGAGATGTTTTGACGCTTTTTCGTTCATAACTTTTTCGTTAGTGGACCAAATCGCGCAAAATTTGGATATGTTTAACTAGAGCATATTTCACTGTACCCAACACTATTTGACTGCAAAGCTGCAATANGTTGACGTCTGCACTTATTCGCATCTCATGTGCGTTTTTCTCATCTGTTGTGTTCGGCGTTACCGCTCGTACACCTTAGACATGACAGAAAGGAAAGAGATGCTAGAAGGACCATCATCTGTATTTTCAGTCGATTTTGAGTTCATGCTCTTTGGAATATCTGGAACATAATCAAATTGCAGGTTAATAGTGGTAAATATTCGCAATACGCCCACGCTCCAAATATAGAAATTTCGCATGAATAGATCCAGTAAGAAAGGAGTTACGACTGAAATGTACGGCTGAAGAACCATTTCACCGAAGACTTTTGAGCGCTACTGTACATACATTGAATACAATTTGATCGTTAAGAGATATACATACTATTTGAAAAAGCTCGCCAAGCTTTTAGAAGGGGTTATGCTTCCTTAGCTAGCCTTTTTGTTGTTGCGAACAACATTGCAGCCATTGGCTAACTCAAAGTCAGCCACGCATTGGTGAGAGCAAATTCATGTCGCGAGAATGGCCACAGAAGTGTACTACCCTCTTTTTGGGAGACCGTTGAAGTCCCTCCTGTCTTCCTTGCTATGTCTATATTTCTTCATCCTATTTAGGCAGTATAACATTTCTTTAAGCTGTGACCTAGGTTGCTATCATAATTTCATTTTTATTCGGAATCATGAATTGGAAGAGATACTTCTCTCTTGGAATTAAACTTTTCTTTTTGACTTTTCATTCACTTTCCCAATTTCTCTCATTTAACTTTGTTGTTTTATGATGGACTGGCTATTGACTACCCACTATAATATGGTTGAAGCCCTTAGTTCGTTTGCGCTTCACACTTGAGAGCTATGATAACATGACAAAAAGCAGCAGCATGAAAAGTTATAGCGGTTGCTTTCAAAGATCAAGCACACCATGTCCTCAAGTATTCCCCAATGAACTTGTAAATTTAAAAGTTTGTTGTAGGTACTAATGCTATTCGATTTTTCTTTTTTGCCAAAGTACGAATTGGCAGAAAAGGTCTACCATTGTGTACCTGATTCTTGTTATTTGCTGATAACGTAGGTGGGAAAACAAGGTAAAGTCGTGAATCATAATAAGACTATCTCGTAAATAACTACTTAACGAAATAAAATTACTTGGAATCAGCCTAAAGGGATGCGTTCGATTGGGCGACACCAATCGGTTGTCGGAATTCCAATGAGTAATCAATCGGAGAGGTCAATCAAATAGTGTTTTCATTAGTGACGTGACCAAAGCTGACTACTACAAGCTGCTCAGCAAAAGTACGCCAAAAAGTGCTAGAAATTTACGAGGTACTAGCCGGTTCCGGATTGACGTGCGGCTAGTACCTGGCTTGCCTGTTCCACGAGGTTGTCGGTATACTCGTGTGCCGAAGTACACGCTAGCTCCTCTCTTTCTTTGGGACACAATTGCCGACTGGTGTAGGTACTGGACTTGTTAGTCAATCACGTTCGATCCGGATCATTTCTGGTATATAGGGTTTTGTGCTAGCTCTACTCGTAAATTAGGGTGATAATATTGGGTTGTAACA
>UZAF01016343.1:41926-95331 GCA_900617895.1 Haemonchus placei | reverse complement strand
ATCTTTCATGCGGCTTCAGCCGCATTCTAGGGCTTGCGGTAGAAGAAACACTTCAGATGCCGAAAATGGGCGCAGTGGTTCTCCGTTTTCATACACGTCCTGTACAGATAAACTCTGACATATGTTGACGGAATCCCAACAAGAATATAGAGGAGGACCTACTCTTTCAGAAAACATATTACATTCTGAGGTTGGGTCCTTCATCTTTTGCACAACAGTTGATAAATCCGGGGAGTCGAAAATCGGCGGGAACTTTCCGGACAACCCAATAAATTAAATAATGGAGGCAATATAGTTGAAAAGCTTGAACAGCATTTCGAATCGTGCTATTACACAAAAATTAAAGCTATCTTGCATAAAAATGATATCAGCGACACTAAAGAAAGGTTACCAAGGGAACTAATCAAAAAATATCAAAATTTATTCATTTTTTGTCCGTCAGATAAAGCCAGTAATAATTGATACCAATTGCAAAAAATTATACCCTACTATTTTACATGAGCAAATGGGAGTTATCTATAATGTAACTAACAAAGAGGGAATATAGTAAAGTTAATAATGTATATGTTCACCTACAAAACATCAATAAAGAACAGCTCATTAGTAAATTAAATACCATATGTCTCAATAATATACTTGATATTAGAAAGGAAGCTACCCTCCCATATATCTATGCACTACCTGAACTTCAAAAAAACCCCCATCAAATTCAGTTTTATAGCAGGTGCTAAACATTGTAAGCTCAAACCACTGGCATTAGAATTACACATCATTTTCACTTCACTCAAAAAGCATTTCATCAATTATATGAACAGGGTTAGGGAATGTAACAGAACTATTAAAATTTATTGGGTTATTAACAATATCAATATTAGTCAGAAGTTAGGTAATATAAATGGTAATGAAATAAAAAAATATGCTGATGAGATGCGAGAGTTTGATAGAGAGCAGAGGGACGTTGGTGAATCGGAACCGTTTCCTGAAGAAGCCGGATCGTTAAACTATGTCAGACGTACAATGTTGATGGAGATTTAAGCGTTGCAGCCACGTATGCAATTGCGCGAGAAGAGTCGCCCATGTCCTACGAGGATGAGCATTCATGGCATATTCAAGAGCGAGGATTCAAAGATGCGATGCTCGTTCTGCAGTGCTTGCGGCAAACGCTATAGTATTCGTGTCCAAGAATACGAGATAGTGTAAGAAGGAAGCTTCTCCTGAAAAAAACAGTGTTGCAAGATTTGCTTCAAGTCCGAATGCAAAGCCGACTTTACGTGCTCGAATGCTGGAATAGATGCTCCATTGCGGTCATCATTCCTCTGTTCTGAATGGGAAATCATTCCGCTGTTTGAGACAAGGCCGATTGTTTAGACGAGGGGTACAAGGCGGACATTCGGCTGATTTGGCCAGACAAGGTGCAGGAGATAAAAGATGAAATTATTGAGACTCTACGCGAACTTCCGGCTGCGAAGAAGAACGTTTTTGGCCTGTAAACAACTAGAGATCAAGGACGTCCGGTCCGAACTCACTTCATAGAGGGCGGATTTTTGCGAAACGCGATTTCAAAGTCTTTTCTAACAGTCGCTGCGCGGTAAATTCCTTCTAGCGAAACGAACGCTGCTAACGCTGCGAAAAAAGATCTCATGCGACTTACTTGTGCCTTGTGAAAAGCCTAGAGTCATTATTAGGTAACGATTACAGAAAAGCGTCGCGCCTATATAAACGGATAGAAAAAACATAAGGAGCAACCTTGTGTATAACCCTTTTTCGAGGTTTTTTCTGCTCAATTTCGATTTTTTACATTGACTGCATGGTAATTTTCGTTTGGCACGGTCTTGTTTTTCATATTATTTTGCTTATTTCTTTTTGTTGACCTCCCAATCTTGTTGCTCCATTACTTTCTCCATTACTTTTTTCTCCTTTGTTTGTTTTTGAGATTTCCCACATTTCCCTTACATTTTCCATTGGTTTCCCCGTTTCCTCATTAGTTTATCATTGAAACACCTAGTTGTGTTTTAACTTGGGAAATAGCGAGCACCAACGCGGAGGCTGTCAGTGGGTGAAACACTAACGTGGTCTGAGAGAAAATCTCCTTCGGTTGAAGCCGTACTACGGAAGTCGGTCCTGTGCGCATTGTCAGAAAAATTGCTCTGAGCCGGCGAGCCGCGAGCCCGGCTGCGGTAGAGCGAAGCTTCGGAATTTAACTACTTGAACGGTGTATTACGAAATCGTCGTCATTCCACTTTTCCTGTTGCTATTGCTGGGAGATGTTCTAATATAATACCTCTACTGCACAGAAGATGAACTGGTCAGGTACACAAAGAACGCATTGCTGTCATTTATTCGTTTGCATAGGTTCTGTTGTCGTTTATGAGTTAGTGTGCTCACATTGGATTATTTCATCATCTGCTCAACTACGTTCGAATCATCATTTATCATGTGTTTTCAGACAGGGCCATGAAGGGTAGAGCGCACCAAGATCCAAGTTACATCCCAGGGATTAGCGTCGCTGAAGATCAAGGGGGACAAAAGTAAAGCATGGTACCGCGGAAAGGTCGCGACTCGTCAAATGATTTTGAGCTGACCTATGTATGTTGAAAACAGGCAAGATTTCCAGCACCCTCGAATTACGAATGCTGCTCCTCAAAGAACGTTTTTTATTGGCGGGAATTCTTTGCAAAAAGCCAGCGAACGTATTTAGAACCTTCTCTCCTCTATGCACTCCCTCCGAAAGAAGTCTTGAGATCCTCTGTTTTACCTCAATTGACTCGCTAATTTCTTTTTTTTTCCCCTTTCAGAATCCTTCGTGAAGCGATAGAAAGAAGTTTATTCCACTTTCTTCTTTGTAAGGAAGTGGCTTTCCCTTTCATTGGAATTGTGGTTTTTACAGCAGTAGATTGGTTTTGTTTCTTTATTTCTAGAAATTGTCTGTGCTGTGCACTTTGCGTGCATAATATTATCCTTGCTGATATGGAATTTTACACCAATATCGCGAATCGGCAAAAGCACATGTGGCACAAATGGTTGAGAAAGGAGACAACTCAATCTCACATAGATTGCTCGAAGATTCGATTCCGATGATCTATCGGGATTCATCCACCTCTGGCAGATGGTGTCTGAAGGGGAGAAATGGCACGGGAATGTTTGTATAAGGAGGCGTTTTTTTTTGCAATTGTGACAGTTGTTTCACTCAGGCTGGGTTGATGGGGAATTCGTGCGACTGTATTATTTGTATTCTCTCTCCCGCAGCCTGTGCCTTCGGACCTTCATGACTCCGAAGTTGTGTTTCCACAACTCAAGCAGAGATTGTACAACGCCAAACACCTAAATTTCAAGAGCGCAACCACGTTCTCCAACAAGGCTGACTGGCCGATGTTGGTACTTCCACTTCTTCTTCCATTCACTTCCCGAGGTACTCTCGTTGCACTCACTGATTCGTTTTCATTTCAGCTCGCAATTTGAAGGTTGAGTTGTTTAGATATTGTATGTCGATCGTTTTGTGCTAATGAAGTTTTTATCATACTCGTGCCGCTCGTCACTCCTAGAAAGCACCAATCCAGTCAACACTTAATCCACGCCATTGCACTGCCCAGATACTTTACATCTTATTGCACTTACACTCTTATATAGGCTCTTTCGTGCAGCTATCTCGTCTTGCGAGGTGTGCAACCAACTAGGACTGCCCATCAGCCATCGTAAACTTTTTTCACTGGTCCGTTACCTTTACCCAACAAGCCGCCATCAAATGTGGAATGCGAGACTTGATATAAGGGGCCTACGGATTTTCATGAGCCTTCCGACCCTCGCTTGCCCTCCATAATGCACAAAGGTAATCCGTATGCCAGGCTTGCCCCGTACCCTTCGGGAGCGTATATCAAGACTATTATCCGAGAAGAAAAATGCATCGATGATAATACAGCCACCCTCCCCCCTCCTGGGTGGTCTTGAAAACAGCGCTACTACTCAGCGAAGTACATGAGCGCTGCAGAAGCAAGCAAGTCTTATCCTTGTAGCCGCTCTACTACCAAAGTGCTACGTTTCGACATTCAATCGTGCACTTTGTTTCACTTCAACTTCCTACTGTTTTAGTTGTGGGAAAAATACGGTAAACCGCCACAGGAACAGGTGAAATGATAGATCATCCTAGTCAAAAGACGTTACTCGCGCGCTTTGCATTTATAAGGTGCCCATGCCGGCAAGCTTGACTCTAACTCTTACTCTCTACATTTGTATGGGAGGCATACAAAACCCACCCTTATTGTTCAGAACTCAACTCAGCACAGAACTCACTTAACTGAGTGATTGAGCTTTATAAAGTGGTGAACAAACATTTTGTAAAAGTTCAATATCGAAGTAATTGGTCTATGGAAGTTCGTAGGAACACATCGTTAGTAACGGCTTTCACTGTAAGTATAACTAGACGACCAACCAATTAGATTTCATTGAAAAAAGTCAGTGAGTTGTGGAGTAGATATTATATCTCTAAAACAAGCGAGGAGTAGACCATTGCAGCCCTCAGGCTCTACTAGTCATTTCTCTGATGGGTCATTTTTTTCTAATGAGTAAATTCATCGTATGCCAATTTCAAGGTAATTTTCCAAAATGATTTGGACATTCCCGGATATTTAGAAGAAAAATGAGGAAATTGATGAATGTGCACTCTTCCTACATACAACTGTTTCCAACGAACCAGATCACCTCGCAGAACAACATGTTTGGTTTTTACCAAAGTTCTGTCGTCCTTCGAATTTTTTTTGATGAATTCATGGAGGTCATACTTCTAGTTCAAATTTGTAGCCGTCTTCCCACAAAAGCTGCNTCTTTGTTCTTGACCTGCCCTGCATAGGCATCTAGCAATTTTCAAAATTCAGTGTAGTTGAAGAATCCTTGAAAATATTGAACACGGACATCTAAGACATTTTGAAAAAGGAGGTTGAGCGATTAGGATGGAAAATTAGTGCTGAAGGTATTAATTCCAAGTGAAGTTTGAAAAGTGATTTTCATAACATCGAGTAGCTTCTTTAGAAAGGATGTAACGATGTAGTTCTTCAGATGTTTACTCCATATAAATATGAGATTTAATTTCTGCGCTTTGAGGCGATATCGTAAGCCATTAGTGAAGGCCGAAAATCTCGTCAAAGAATTTGTCAATTATTATATTACTCCCAGATAGTTTTCACTATTAACAACTAATATCCACGGAGAGTTTAATATGAAGCCCTGATTGGAATGTGTTAACTCTTTTCCTCAGTAGCAAATGCTGCATACCGGGACTTAGACTACGGGTTAACTCATATATGCTATTTTCGGTTTAGAAACCTTTGCCATTTGACTTGAAAATGGCACACGATTAATTTACTCATTTAAAGAAAGATATATCATAGAAATGACCAGTAGAGCCTGAGAATGCAATGATCTTTTATACTCCTCGCTTGTTCTAGGGAAATAATGGCTAATCCACAACCACTGACTTCTTTAATGGAAGCGAATGTCGTTCGGTCATACTTGTAGTGATTGTCGTTGTTAATGATGTACCCCTACGAACTTTCATAGACCGAGGACTTCGAGATTGAACTTTTTCAAAATTTCGTTTCACCACTTTACAGAGTTCAATCAATCAGTTAAACTTTATCGTGAATATTGAACAATAAGTGTGGATATTGAATGCCTTCCATAAGAATGTAGAGAGTAGAAGCAAGTCAGAGTCAAGCTTGCCTGCTAAGCACCGTATAAATGCAATGCGAACGGGGTGATGTTCCCTAATTAGGAAGATCAATGACGTTGCACCTATTCCTGTGGCGGTTAACCGTACTTTTCTCACAACCCAAAATAGCAGGAAGTTGAAGGGCAACAAAGAGTACGGTAGAAATGTCGAAACGGAGCACTTTGGAAGTGCGAGCGACTACAAGGACAACCTAACAAATCTTCGACGCGCTTACCCTTTCGTCCTGCACTGTAATCTTCTATTACTGGATTAAAGGATTATTGTGATGCACTTTGTAGGACTCAAGAAGGCCAAATTCTCTAAGTGATTTTTTAATACCTAATTGAGAGGAACAACGATCGATATTAGAAAACGTACAGAGTGGGCATGATAACCAATGGCGCTCGTGCCGTTCTTGGAAGTTGTCTCTCTCCCAAGTCATAGTGGCATTCAACGAGAAACCGATCTATAATATTGTAGTCATAAGTATTCGTTACAAGAAGATCGTTACTCGAACGACAAGTGGGTAGTCCAAGTAAACCATGCACGATGGCGTCAGTGGGTGGATGCTGATCAACGGCTGTTGCCGGTTCCAGAAGGTGAGCTCCATCTGAACAAGGTCATGCTCTGCGTTTCGTGCATGGTAGGAGGCCTGCATCATTACGACCTTCTGGGTGACAGTACCACGGTTGATGCGCACACCTATTGTTTGCAGCTGCATAGAGCACTCGGTAAACGCAGCATGTTTTGGGAGTTTTTTTCTGCCAACATGCCGCAAAGGAGATCCAGACGGGATTTCTTGAAATTTTCCACCTCGGCTTCGTATTTCTTCCTCATCCACCGTATTCTCCCGATCTCGCTTCAATTGAACACCACTAGTTTCGCTCGCTTGCTCAATTCTTCGAGAATGGGAGCCACTATTAGCCGGGAGTATATCGAAATCAATCTTCAGAGATTTGCATCTTCAGCCACTCAACACGTCGAAGACAGCAGGGACCTGGCGAATAGTATCCTTTCGCACAGCTCTTGTAAAGAATGGTGAATATTGCTCTTGGCAATGTTGGCTGTGAAGAAAGTTGTGTACTTTTGAACATCGGTATCGGAACCGGACGTTACTCGTCACCCAAATAATTGCATGAGACATTATCGAAGGCCTTTGCAAATGATGTTTTCCATGCAAAGCTGGTATCATCATCAGTTATTTCTCTCTAAATAGTGATTTATCATCAGTAACCCTACCAGGGCACATTAAAGGCACAGTTTACGATAAAGATGGTATTTAGGGTTTTTTCATGGCATGAACTCAAAGCCTCGCCTTATACCATAACTGCCGCTATAAAGTCGAAAAACGTCCTGAATAGGGCACAATAGGAGATGGTATCGTGTGAATGCCACTGCCGTAGTGGACGAGTTTCAGTGGCAGAGCACTATCCTAAGGCACTCCCATGTAGGAAGTCCCAACAATGTGCCATAATCTACGGCGACAGTGAAAGTCAGTTTCGGACATTTTCTGCTTGATGTAGTTAGTTTTGCGAAGTTGAAGCATGTGAAATCTCGTCCAAACAGCACTTACATGCTATTCCCGGCAGGTTGATCTCGTACAACCCCTATTTCCACCGCTTTAAAAAGGCCTAGTTTTTTGCGAAGAAGGCGGATTTTCTCGCTTTCTTCGCCACAGATGTACTGCTCTACATCAACGCTCCCACTTTTCAACTTAAAAGGGTACCTCAAAATTATCGTGAACTGTGTTTTTAAAAGAAATATATAGCTCACAAAGGGACACCATGCCGTCAACGATCCTCACAAACTATTAATTTAATTGATTGAATTATTAATTTGAGGAGCTCGTTGACGACATGGTGTGCTTAACTTATTTCAGTGCTCCCTATGATTTCTGCAAATCCTTGCTGCGAATGCGAATGTTTATTTACAAACCTTATCACGAATCATATCAATATCAACTTATTAATAGACGGGGAAAGTAAGTACACAAAGAATGTAAGGAGTTTTCTATTAAAATATGCAAAATAACCAGTAATAGAAGGTAGTTGGTGAAATAGGTTCTAGAATAGAGCTCTTATTGAGAGTATATTACAACCAGTTTCCTAGATGTCATCGCAAACAACATCAGCCTTCATAATGAAGCCAGAAGCTCTATGAGTAGATTGGGCAGCAACTTCAAAAACACTATATACGCAGCTCACGATCAGACGTGGCTGTCAGAGAAAGGCAACAACGGGATAGCCTGGTATCTCCTATTCTTCCAAAAAAAAACTAATATCGGTAGACATTAGGCCTTAGCGGAAGATCGAGCAATCAGCTGATGCTTGGCTTTAGCGTGAATCTTGTCCATCCTTTTACGGTGATGGTAGTAGATAGGCATAAGTAGATACTTCAGAATCGTCCATGGGAATAGGTGATACACCAGCATCTAAAAAAGTTACACTTAAGAGAATGGCCAACACATTTTTTCAACGATTTTTGATCTAACTACTTTTAGATAGCCATGGATTTCATAGACTTCTGCACACCCATATTTGACTCATAACATATTCGATAACTCTCCATGTGAAATGGGAAGAGCACGTGTAACCTCTCAGAAACTAATAGGCCTACATATGACCAAGGCGTCAACATGTTGCTTCAGCCCTTTCAGGTTTTGGACCTAACTCTAATAAAAATGGACTTGGTTGTGATCGAATATCACCAAGTCCATTGCTATTACAAAAAACAAGCCCAGTCGTCAAGGCTCCATCTCTAGGAAACTGATAGGGTGGACAACATTTTGGAAACAAAGATACAGGCAAGATTGACCTGACCATCTTCTGCTCGAGGGCAAATATACTGTGAAGGGGAAGCAATACCTCAACTGTAGGTCTCGACTGGTATTTTCAAAAAAAAGCGGAAATCGCCAAAATCGATTTTCGTGCATTACGGTGCAAACATTATGGTGTTTTTCATGAAGATCTACGTAGAAACGAGTTTTACTAGGCTCTATCTCTATCAGCCATCGTCAAATCGGCTATTTTTAGAATTTTAATCAATAAAAAATCTTACAACTGACAATTTGTGCTCCAACAGTCTTTATAATGTTTTCGAATTACTTACTTGTATCTCATGGTTGAAGCATCCGCTCGTTTTTTTCGTTAGTCCAATAGTATTGACAGCTTCTTTGACAAAGTTCTCCGGTGTAACCACAAACGTTGAACCTTTCTGAAAGTAATTACGTAAAGGTCTATCACCCGGCTGTTCCCATGTAGTAGCTGATATAACATGTGGGAACAGTGTAGTCTTCTTAAATCTCTCCGGCAAATCTCTGGAGATGAAACAGGGTCGACTAAGATGCGTATCTCAGAAAAGGAATCGTCTACCACGAACCGAACAACGTCTACTACGAACACCGATAAGAATCATCCCATGGGTGTTAGACATCCCATCAATCCATTCAAGGCGAGTTGTCACAAAATGATTGTCAACTCAGTAAAAAACATAAATACACCAGGCAAATGATACCCACCTCATAGTACACCATTTTCGTGGCCACCAATGCTGGAGTAAGGCATTGCACCGAAATCGTTCGATATTCCCGGTCGATAGCCTCGCTTAGGAACACTAGCACTGACTGAAATCCATAGTACATTATTTTCAAGTACCCTTCTCAATTTTTTATTATTTATTTCATGATATTTGATCACATATTAAAAGAAAACTGCTAAAAGTGAAGTCAGACCAGGTGATTGGTCCCCGCTGTGAGGCTTGGTTAGGGTATCGAAGAGGGATGATTGGTAACGTTGAAGAGACTAGTATTACATCTCTACCGAGCGGATAACCAACCCTCCCAATGGGAGAGCAGACAACATTAATAATTTGAGCGATACGAGTCAAAAAAGGAAAGTCAGTTAAAAAATGGTTGCTGCTAAGAAATCGAAGAGAACTCTGAAGAAGAAGACTCTAATCTGTGGTATTCCCTATTCCCAGTCAGTGAAATACACCCTGCTTTCTTCTGGTTCGAGAGCAAACCCCTGCAGTAGTTGCGTTTTGGAAATACATGCACACGAACATAATAATTGGAAAATGGAATTCAAAAAGGGCTCTCGAATGAGCAAACTTCAGATTTCATTTTGTCCGTGCCTAATTTTACCCTCAAATTACGTGGTTAAGCGGAGATGAACCCATTTGCTCACATTTACCTCTATACCGTTCCATGGTCTGATGCAAAGAAATGGAGATCCTGCACTGTTTCCTTTACTTGCATTGGATTCATTACGAAGGTAAGCACTTGGTTGCCCTTTGGGTGACGATCGATTTTTAACGTTACTCAAAACACTGTCCCAGAATCTCTTTAACGAATCTCGAAATTGGGACAGTGAAGCGCATCCTTGAAAAAAAAANAAAAAAAAACACGCTCAGCTGATCCCATTTCTTCGACTGCAACGGATACTAGACAGGTAACCGGTTTAGTAAACTCAGAGAACACATTGTACGAAATCTTTTCACGTGTTACTGTTCGTTACGTCCTATGTTAGAAAAAAGAATGTGGGTCGTCTAGTTCAAGGTTAGATTGAAAAGATACAGAAAAACAGCTAACACAGGATAAAAAACTTCTGACTTCAACCAATATCATTTTCAGGGTGGCCTCCGCAATCGACTCCCATACAGAATCGTAGTGGCATTTCGAATGAGTGTTTGGCCAATATAATGACTTGCGGTGGGTGTACAGATCAGCAATTTTGTCCTCCCGAAAGAGTCTAGCACCAATCAAGCTAACCGAGAGGGGAGGAAGGATTAGTGGTTCTGGGCGAGTATCGATCCAGGATCACGAACCACGTCTGTGTGCTCCGCTGTAGAGTAGTGGATTGGCACAGAACTTATACATCGAATTATAGGAATAGGTGCCAATGGACCAGTGTGATCTATTCACTTCCAGCAATTTCAGGGCTTATGAAGAGGGCCACAGTCAAGCGACTTTACTTATTGAGAATACAAAAAAAAATTTAAAAAGACGTATTGGAAAACTTTGCCTCTACGAAGAAAAATGTACTCCACGAATCATTCATTACCTTCGCAGAAGAGTATGCAGCTAGAAGTGGAATTGGCTTAATCCCTTGTGATGAAGAGAGTACGACGATTTGACCTCCACCACATCTTTCCATTGGCGGTAAAACCATCGAGAGGAACTGAAGCGAATGAGGTCAGTCAACGAAGAGGTCGTAGTAATTTATGAGGCGTACAACAATTATTTGTCGGCACCCAAATGGGCATCAGAACGAGAGCTTTTTTCGCTTACTTCGGCTGCTCCAAGGCCATTGACTCTGAGAATTTGTTGATCTGCTTCTGGGTTATCACCGTATCGCTCAAGATTTTCCCGTCCAACACCGACACTGTTCACTTAAAAGGCAATTATTAGGCTAGATAAGAGCCATTAGAGCGTTTCCTATAAATCTTACCGACAAATCCAATGTCAATTTCTGATAAATACTCTCGAAGTGGAGCAAAGTCATCTTTGCTGAAGTCAAAGAGGTACGTCTTGACACGGCATCCATATGTCAGCTCTGGAAAAAACGAATTTGCCTGTGGTAGCATATTTAACCCTCGATCACCCCAGAGGAAAAGAGGTGCCTTATAGCTTGAAGTTTTGATCCAAAGGATCTTGTTCAACTGGGGAATACCACACCAAATTCGTCGCTACAAATCTTCATATACATACAGGAAGCGCTTGCCCGCTTGCCTCGTTGATATTGACGCCAGGATCCCACTCAGCACTACAAGCTCAATCCCTCGGTGATTTTGGGACCTAATCCTTTTTTTCATGTTCAAGTGGGATTGCTTGTGTCAGGTAGGTATACGTACAGTATCTACAGTAATTTCCCTGAACTTCATTATAATGTGGTCTGTATATTTCAACTTTTTCCCTCTGAGCTCTGCTGGTAATGTAACAATGACCAAAAACCGCACTACAAGAAACACCCATACAGCCTGTGACTAGCATGGTTGCTCTTTCGGTGGGTGTTCTAATAGGGAGCACAAGGAAAGAACTGGGAAATGAAGGTCATTTCACTTGCTTAGTAACTGGGGAGTAGTCATTGCCTGTGAAAGCCTTCTACCCATCCAACTCCCTTATCATCTATTCGTCTTCAGATGTAATATTCTTTTCGGAACTTTTGAGTTTTCTCTCGGAACTTCCTGTTCAACAAAGGAGTTGAGCCATCTGCTGACCTTCAATGCTTCGCGAGAAGAATTCCCATGAATTGTTTTCGATACACGCATTAGATTTCCTATGAACGTTCCAATTCGATCACGTTTCTGTCAAGGGGAGAACTCCAACGAATAACAATGTCTACCCGAAGAAACGTCATCAATTTTGTTGAGGCAATCATCAGTCTCCCTCCCTTCCTCACTGGGTGAAAATGACTCATGAAACCATGAATAGAAGTAATGACCTCTTTGTGAAGAATTTCCAATACATCAAAACCTGTTCTCTTACCTAAAAACGTTTTAACATCGCTCAATTTAGTTGGATTTCGTCCAATAAGTACGAATTTCCTCAAGCCTCTCTTTGCCAGTTCTGTTACGTAGGCTTTTCCAATACCATCAGTTCCTCCAGTCACCACTGAAAAACAATCATTTTGAGAGTGTATTGAATCGGGCTGAGGGGTTTTATTCAATTCAAAAAGGAACAAAATGTTGTCGCTTTCCAGTGAGACCATGAAAACTGCAATTATTCCAAAACTAGTTGTTGGCTGTCAGCAATAGGGCGAAAGTTTTAGGCCAAAGTGGTGGCTTGCCCTCTGATTTTTCCATTTTTCAAGTTCATAGGTAGACGACTGGAAAGGCATACCTGTCCATCGATTCACGTATTGACTGAGGTTCGGCTTGTAGAAGAGTGGAGCAATCACATAGATGAAAATCGCTTTGGTCAATGCAATAATAGTTCTAAACCAGTTTTTCCGAGGACATATTTATTTATGGAAGGGATGGATTTAAGGCCATTAAAGCAATGAAGGCAGGAGAATTCCTTACCTGCAAAATCTGTATCCAATATAGACGAAAGGGATGACGGCTAGCATGAGTAGAGGTCGATGCAGACTGTCCATGAAAGGGGTGGAGTCTAAGGCTGCAGGAACTGGTGCCATCTGAAGTACAGTATGCAGATTAAATCGCGATAGAACGGAGACTGTTGCATAAGAGACGAGAGCGAAGATTAACAGGGAAAGCCGTTGGTGTTCTCTCATTGTAGATCTTAAATCGGTATCCGCTTATTGAGAAAATCCTCTGGAAAAAGGCGAAATAACGAGTGGACTATAACGACTGGCTATCTATTGGAAAGAACATTAGCCCAGACCAGAGGCCACAGATCCTTCATTGTAGGCTAAAGGCAGAAGCTTCCACTGAGGGGATAGAAAGCAGACCGTCTGACCTATCGCCTAAAGGGAACAGCTAGAATTTGTGGCTTCTGGACAGCTAAGATGGAAGATTCTAATGGAATAAGCCTAAACTCGTAAAAGATCGAAACTTGGCCAGTTAAACAACACAATATATGTATGAACAATGTGGGAGAAGTTTTGGGGAACCCTATGATTTTCCAAAGCTTTGGCCAATACGCCTTAAGATAACTGGGAACAGGAATGAAGCCTAATACCCATCGGAAGAACGATGTTTGCCGGACTGGTGCCCCAACCTTCTTTCAACATATTTATGTCTTTTAGTAGTAATATATCAGGTTTACTATTACACATAGTAATAGTAAGGTCACAAAGTTCATATTTGTCCTTTAGGCGATAAACTGGCCACTTCGCTCTCTGTTCTTTACGTTTATTTAGCGCCTCGACGTTGTGCCCTTTAGAAATGCCCTAAGTCATGGGTCTTTCAAGTTTTTTAAGTCATCAGTTTATCACGAGGCCGAAGAAAGTTGAAAATGAAACTGCTGACGTAACAGACCCGTAGCTGTTCAGCGGCCAACACCTCGGTGTTCCATTTTTCAAAGGAAATCTCCTAAGAGCAATCTATCCTGGTGAATTGCACTCCCCGGAATCTGTTTAGTACTAGCATTATCTCCTGTAGGCTGGAGGTTCCTAGATACCCTGCTAATCGTTACCCAAACGGGAACTTGGATAAACTTGCAGATCACTTTCTCGAGAGTTTACATTTGTTTTGGAGATGGCAGGGTCGTCGAACAATCGCCATTACAACGCACATTTACAAAGTCCCCTATGACTATGAACAGACTACCTCAACTTTCCTCCTCTAGACGTTAGGCTTGGATGCCAACATCGATCAAAACATCGATAATGTATCGATAAACTTCATTTTGTTGTGTTGCCGTTTACTTCTGCTTTGTTACCGGCGACCTTGCATTGTTAGCAATGATACGAGGTCTCGTTGAAAGGCGGTGATGGAACATCTCAGAGGGGGGTCATCTCAGATCAATGTCACCACCGTGCTGGCTGAAATTCCCTTCATGAGCTGATGGGAGAGAGGGGGGAGGGGGTGAAGGGGAAGCAGGGTTTGAAAAAAAAAACTTGGAACGATCTATGAATAGGTCATGGTACGAAAATTCGTATAGTAATCACAGCTATCTACGGTTCACGGCATAGCCAATAAGCCTATACGGCTTTGGACGGTTGATTATTAATTTATTTATTTACTTATTTATACACTCCACTGAGGGCGCCATAACTAGTAAATATGTGGAAATACGCATAAAAATCAGTGTTAAAAATTCTATAGAGTAAATGAGTTTTGATTTTTTAAAATCTAATATCAGCACGGGATTACAAGGGGTTGTGTAAAGCAATGAAGTTCAATAATTGAAAAAATGAGAGCTGATTCAGTTAAAAGAGAAAGAATGACAGCATGTGAACAGGACCAGTCCACATGTACCGGAGACTACAAGGGGGATCTCGCCTAACCTCATAACACTAGTACGCGCCTCTTTTGACCTTGCTCAAAGCAAAGTTTGCAGTAACACAGCTCACTCAGAGGCTGACTGCCCTGTCATGATCGCCACCTTTGGCGATGGTCAAGAATCTGAGTATTCCCACTTAATCCTAGGTCATGGTTCATGTATTGGTTTGTACCTACTCCACCTCTACATTATACAATGAAGGATTTATTGAGTTACTTGATCAAGCCGTCCTACATAAATCCACAAAGCTCTTCTCGGAGCTCAAGAAGCCCTTTATTCACGACTAATAACCAGAACTTATGTCTTGCCCATTCGTTTCGAACAACGTCCAGTAAACAGAATATTGAGGTCATCGGCGCAATGACTCTTCAACGTAAAGGACACTTTGACCATTCAAGATGTGAAACGACCTATGAAGATTGGGGATGTCGTGGCGATTATTTTGTTTGATATGTAGGGGTAGTGGTCTCCGTGCTCCTTTTGACGTCACTTCCTGATGGGGAACGATGGAATGGTAAATAAAGGCATCTGGTGTAAAAATTGTCGATATCAAAAACGAGTTCACAGTCTCACCGTGTCCAAATAATACAGCCTGGCTGTCCTTCAAAGTGGCTCTTCCCGAATAATTGACAGAGCCGATACATCAGTCCTTCACACCTAATAGGAATAGATCACGGCTCGGCTACCAGTCCCGAATGAGCCCCTAAGGGACGGCACTCTTTTGGGGGGCAGGCAGCTTTTACTTCCGAGCCTTCTATTGGATCTTTACCCAACTCAGACTTTAGATTCTGTTAGCTAGTTGTGATTAAGCGAGTGGCTTGATGTTGTAAGTGTTGAATCAGCTTTTCGGGATGCGCCATGCCTCATATTTTCGTTGCGAATCAAGAGAACTTCAATCTCATTGACATCCCAGGCCTTAGTCTTTTCCAAGTTTTTGTTATTCTGGACAGGAATGGTGTGGCTCGGCCAACTGCTGGAACATTTCAACGCTGTGGAGCAACGATTGACTTCTGTGGGAGCTTTGCGAGGGTGCAGTAATACTTTCGAGAGTTATGGGTTTCGCATTCTCAAGGCTGAGGCATATGCACTCTGAGGACTTCAAAAAGCGATCGTTTTAATGCTTCTCAGTTCTAGGCTAAGGGTAAATCTGTGAAGAGAAGCTCTCGGTAGACCACTAAAAGTTGTTTTACCGTTAATGGGACACACCGAATGGAACTCCGAACTGGTAGTTTTAGGGCGCCGAGTGAAAATCCCTTCGCACCCTTTACGTATCGAATGAAGGCAATAAAGGCAATATAACCCAGTGAATGTGAACAGGTCCTCGGGTGCATGTTTCACGATCGAGAACATATTCTATCCCTTTGGCGACTCCTAATCTTATAGTGGATTGGTTTGGATGAAGATGTAGACTGAATAGACAGCGGCTGACCTCGCGCAATTTCGTGCGGACACATTTAAGTAGGGGCACGAATCGTTAAGTGTTGTGCATAGTTTAATTTGTGCGAATCGATCCTCAGGTATGTTTTCGGACGACGATGGTCATCAGCAAATTTTGAGATCTTTTTCCTACCTTCCGACAAAATTGAGACCATGTGTCATAGCATCCGGTTACGAAATACAGCGAATACCGGAACGGAAGCAATTTGCTTTTCAGAGTGCTATGTACTAAAGTAGCGGAACCCCACATAAGAAATTCATCAAGAACGAGCATGAACGAACCATGAAGTTCATTCTCTTGGGGTCGACTAGACCACCTGATCCTCATAGCTGTTTTTCTTATCCTGCCTAAGGGAGAACTATGTATATACAGTGAACCGGTGAAAGTGTAGGGGGTCCATTTAGCGACCGAATCGTCCTGACTAATTGAAGGATCTGAGTTTGTGGAATAAAAAACTATGGGGTGGAGTACCTATAAATCAGCAGGTTAGCATTGAGGGCAGGTGATAATGCCTCTCTTTTCATTAACTGACAATTAAATAAATAACCACGGCGGGTCAAGAAAAAGTTGATGAGGTAGGTGCCTGACCCGAATCGATTCCACAGCCACCTTCCCTTGCATGCACGTAGTGACTAATGTTCGTTTGTGCTAACCTACTTTTTAGCTGTATCCAAGTTTGAACCGAACCAAGGTATGGAGGTAGTGTGACATCGACCAGAATTGCTCCAAACAGATCTCTAGAGAAACTGGTAGTCCAAGAAGGATTTTCAAGAGAACATTCGAAGTCGTGGTTGTTTCTCCATTTCGGTTCAACAAGAGTTCACTCTAAGAAAAAAATTCTCAAGATTTTAGCGGAATTTTCGAGAAAAGTGAACCGAACCACCAACATTCCTGAACTCACTCGCCGGTCCAACCCACCTTGCTAATGCAGTTTCGTACGGTTTCAGAAAAAAAANAAAAAAAACAAAGGACAGTACGGGTAGGAAATGAGTGAAATACTTAGTTCGCCAATTCTGAGCAGTAGACGAAATAATGGAACGTTTCGAGCAGAATAAAGTATAGTTGGGATAGTACCAAGTGATTCAGCTACCACAAGAACGGCTCAAGGAGCGATAATGGATCGGTCAATCTAGCCTTCCTTTTTTCCGGTCGGTTGCTGTCGGTCAGTGTCGATGTTGGCACTGAAGTCGCTTGGAAGGAAGAATGCACCCACTAGCACGTCGGTTGGCCCTTGCATGACTGTATGGGGTAGATATCATACCTATCAAAGCACCACAGCGATTCGACACATCCGAGAGCGGATTGATCAATGCTGGAAAACATTGTAGTTCTCATCATGCAGTAAATTATTAGGTCTGGTGGGGATTCTGATTCACGTTCCTGCGTTCTAAGGACCAGGCTGATTCAATTCACTGACGGGACAACCTGCAGACCATCCAACGACGCCGGCGAGCCTTCTCAAGAATGTCCACGAAATAGGCACCTCGGAAAATGTATCAGTCTCCCGGAAAAATGATACGGGAGGTGTCTGCACAATCTGAGAGCACTACGGCCTACAACTCGTTGATACACTGAGTGAGGTGGCTACTCAATGACGCAGTGATGGCTTTCAATGGAACCAATGGCCTTCCGGTTACAGTTATAGCGGATGTACTTGCTATGCAGGTATATTCAAAAGCATTAATGGGTGTAGCTCTTCAAAGTTCAGCTTTTCCAGGTCTACTATGCAACATTTTGCAGAATTCAATCAGCTGATTTAAACTATACACTTCCTAGGGAAAAAGTGACAGCTTAATTGCAGCAAAGAGGCAAAAAACGTGGATGCGAGTCTTTTTCAGGTGGGTGCTCGAACTTGCGTTCAGCACTCCTTCACCGGGTCTTATCCTAAACAAGTAAGGGGACAAGGTTCCTGCTCAGCGTATTTTTGACATCTTCATAGTCTCTTTGTCTATTTGGAAGGAGGTAATGTATTGGCAGTGGCGCACTATGACAAAGTAATGGTCGTGAGATCAAACCTGGATCGAACCCTTCCATGCCGACCAAGCCTTCCATCCCTCCGAGGTACGGTTGATAGGTACCACACCTTTTTGGAAAGATGAAAAACAATGATTAGGATATGCCATTCATGCCATCCTATAGGCTAGATTGTTATTCAAAACGCCCTTCGATTTTGAATGGAGGTCGAATGCAGGGCGTATCTATGAAAGGGTATTTATTCGTCAACATCAAGAGATTCAATCCATTCAGACCTATCTCTAACACATCAACCCTGAACAATAAGAAAGTTCTAGCTCAATGGGAGTAAATTTGAGGACAGAAGCCGTTCTAATCAGAAAAGTATTTGTTGCGAATTGCAAAAAAACCCTATCACAAAGAGCAAAAAACGAAGATCTCATGATAGGACGATTTCAATGAAGCGTTTTTCACGGATCAACAAAAAAAAAATACAACTGATGTGGTCGAAGACGACAGAGGAATGCGGGATTAGAATCTAGAAGTGGTAGACGAACACCGGCCTTCCGAAAAAAACAACTTAAGACTGACAGAACCCGGGCATACGATGGGTAGACAATACGACAAAAACAAATGTAGCAAATTTGGCGTTAACGAAAGTTGAGGATGTTGATTTGCGTCAAGTCAACGCCCCCTCCTGTTAATGATTACAGCATATTTTAATGCTTATTTTGATCAAAAATGGTTTCGTTGTTTATGCAGCAGCACGGCGTTGAACATTCTGCGACTTGAAAACACAGTTTACGATGATTCTGGGGTATCTAGCTCAAAGGAAATAATAAGCGCGAAAATATCCGGATTCTAAGAAATGAGGTTTCGAAGTAGTACTATGAAAGGGGGTTGTACGAGATTATGTGTCTGTAATTGTCGAGACGTCTTCCAAATGAGCGTACTATTCGTCGGCGTCCCAACGCTCCATTGTGAATGGAACAGCCTCAACAAGGCCGTCATAACACGGCCACTTTTGGGTGTGTACTTCGGCCACGGCGATTTTTGAGCTTCTGTAACGCTCTATCGAGGTCGTTTTTTGACCTAACAATGTCCCATATATATGGGGGCCACAGGTTCATCCTAGAAGGAAATTTTAAAAAATCGTTCTTATATTGAACTGTGCCTTTAAGGGTTGGGAGGTAGTATGCGTCGGAAAGGCACAAGTAGAGAGTGCAGAAGCGATGGGGCGCAATATCAACTGCACCATTTCCATTCCGGTAACGACAGCACATAGGATGGAGCGCCTTGGAAGAAGCTTCTGCCTAACTACGAGTAACGGAACTTCTCTCAGATTGTGGCAATCCTCCTTGCGGCATGCGGCAAATGTCACTGCAACTACCGTTCTCTCCCCGACTCCCCGCCAATCGATAGGACGCAATATTTTTCGTTGATTGCCTTCTTTTTTATTAGATTTGATTGTTTTTTCCTGTTTCTTCCTTGTTTTTATGTTTATTAGACTTTATTAATTAGAATGACTGCTCCCATATTGGCGATGATCAAGACTGCATTGGAATTGAAGAGAGCGGCCAGCCAATTCAAATAATCAAAGGTCTCCCTACCTCACAAACTGCGCGCCCCAATCTTCCATCGCAATCCTGCGATGCGCGGCGAGTGCCACGTGCGGACGCCGTTTTCGGGGAGAAGATTCCGGACCCGCCTGACTACTGAGCACCAGAAACTGAAACCACTTCCGGCTTTTGAGGTTGATTCTTCAACGCAACGCAGAAGACACTGACTGTCAACAGTACAGTGTCATCACGACCAAAGGTCAATCGCCTTCCAAGTGTTTACCGTCTGGCCCACGCATGTAAATCACATGATTTGTTTTCGACGCCTCTTCAATCATGAATTTCAACAAGGCAACTCATAGAAGTAGCAGATCGGAAAGTGCGAAGTCTCTTCAAGTTTGCTAAAGGGTGGCTCATACGGAGCTGTACTCCGTTTTCCGCTCTACTGGGAGATCTGAAATACCTTAGTTCGATGAAACCGTTCAATGACTACTACTGTAATTTTCAAAGGAAGGTTCGCGAACTACCAGGAATGGTATCATTACTAGCAGAACCTCAACGGAACTTGGTGGGTAACATAATTGATTAGATCTAGACCTTGGGAGAATTTCGGTAAGGACAGCTGAAGAAGCCAACGTGAAATTTGTAAATTCTATAAACTTATGATCGTATTTTGCTTGTTGGTCACTATAAGAACCAGTTATAATTTACTTCATGCGTTTTTTTGTTTTGTTGACTACGCCAACTACTTATTTTCGCCCCATTTTGTGGGACAAATTTTGAAATTAAGGTTTGTCACGGTCGCGCCCGCCAAGCAGGTTCGCCATGGAGTAGTTGAGACAGGACCCTCAGTCGTGACATTACTCCCTACCCCTCTTTTCGTATGTTGTTGTGTTCAAAGCTCGTAGCCAAGAGGAGATAGGGAAGTATTCGAAAATAAGAATAACCCGGGAGAAGGAAGCAAAGAGATATCGTCTGATTACTGGCAAAAAGTCGAAGTTGGTTGAGAAGTTGCTGACGCAACCCCTCGGCTCCCGTCCTATTTGATGGAGCTAGAATTTAGAAGCTATCCATAATTACTAAGGCAAATGGTACGAGCTGCGAGCATTTCTCAAGGGCTAGACTATAAATCTCTGTGAACGAAACTATAAAGTATTATAACTTGTCGTAGGTAATGAAAAGGCTCTGTTAACACGAGACAATGCATTTCGTTCATTGCGTCCCTGGTGGTTTGAGTGTAAGGCGATCGAGGAGGATTTCAAACGAGGAACGCTTCTGAAAGCGCTAGGAATGAGTGTGAAGAAAGAAAAGAAAACTAGGCACGAATATGGGTTCCGAGTAGACACGATCGTTGGCGGATGAAGACGTGCTACCACTCCAACACAGCTGTGATGTGATGAAAACCATCACTTCGTTCATTTTATTATTCACGGTTGGCGTAGGTTGTGTAGCGGCAACTGGAGCACTAACACACCGCATGGTCACAGGTTCGGATCCCGCATCGATATTCGCCTAAGCCAAGCAAACCATCCATCCCTTCGAGGTCGGTTGAAGTACCAGACTCGCTTTGAAGGATAAAAGCACTGAACTGTACATGGGCTGACCGCCACAAGTTATTGTATAGGCCACATACGCATTCAATGCGCCACTACGATCCTAATTGGAAGTCGAATGCGGGGCGCATCCCTCACTAGGGTTTGATCAACGCCCATTGACTTCATCTTTTTATCCTTCATTCACGATCTCCGAACATCCATTCCATTGAGCGGATATCGAGGAGAAAACCATGGACGTACTGTGATCCATGCGAGTGGAGTTTTGGGTTAAGCCGGAGATAATGGGGTATTTTGAGTTCGACTGCATCCACACATGATGCACGAAAAATGTTCGGTTCAACCAACGGACGCAAAAAAATGGAGCTCCTGCAAAAAGCGTCCTGCTATGCATTCTCGAATCTAGTACATATTCATTCTGCAATTGAATTACGTCATAGAGGACCTAAAAAAAGATGCAGGTTTACTTAATTATGCCTTGCCGGATTAGCATCCCAAGTACAGCCCCTTCCCTTTTTCACGCAATACCCAAAATCACGATTTGAGGTGTCGGTCGCGAGAGCATAGTACACCAAAAAACGTCGACGAGTTGTAATTTGTAATTTTGGCTTATAAAGAACTCTTATGTAGGGGCAATTGCGAACACGTACCCTTAAATGCTTGACGCCACAAACTGACAGGTAGCCATAGTTTTTTGTTCCATGGTGAGCCAAATTTACGGTGGCGACCGGTGGCAATGCCATTCATTACTTATTATACTTTGTGTGTACTGCCATTGATTTCTGTTCAGCCGATGGTTTTTGACCCACAATCCGTCGAAAAACGCCGACCAAAGAGAAATTTGTAGTAGTATTGGAGTTGGAGTTTCGAAATTGCTGTACGCCCACATCAGTCCACCTCACCCAGTTTTTTTACAACTGTAATCTGCCCCGGTTGCCTGAGTTATCGTTTCATTCGTATGAAGGGAACCAATCAACCACCAATGCGTCCAGCACACCGGAGAGAATCAGAGTGACTAGCATGTCACAGAGAGAACAGTCATACAGATGAATTCGGCCTTTATAAGATTTCTGAAATGAAAACGAGAAACCTGCCTCACCCCCACGAACTTTTGCTAATAACGGATTTTCAGCCTGATTATCAAGGGTTCTTGATATTAGCTTAAGTAGCTGCACACCGTTACACTCAAAATTCACCAAAAGGAAAAATTTGGAGGTACCGACAACAAAAACGCTTCTGAAAATGAACAGAAAACACGAGTCGCGAAATTATTCCCACACGTCCCATTTTACACTGTAACAGAGTGTAATGTTATATTATTTTACAGTACTGCCTGCCACACTTACGCATCTGAAGCCGCTAAGAAGGGGACAAGACGGATTGGCACCTTCTCCTATCCTTCCTTCAGAGTGGGATGCTCTCCGACGAACTTCCATGGAATCTAGAGGTTCCTTGAAGAAGTTCCGAAAAGTTTGAAAAGATTCCTTGTCTCGTATTCTCTACTGCACATCAATGCAGTAGCAGTCTTCCTTGGGCTGTAAAAGACTGCTGATCTGCCGTCCCGAAGATTTCGATTACGCATACCCTGATGGGATCATCACGGTTGGGTGACCAGCAATCGTTGAATTTCCCATATCGTTTGACGTTCGCTCGGATGAACTCGAAAAGTCCGATATCCTCCTGCCATGCAATACACTCCGTGAAATGAGGTGATCGTTTGCATCTCGTTTCGAACAGGCCCCTGCCACATCAACATCCGTGCAGAGGAGGGAATACAATCAATTGAAGGAACTGGATTGGACTTTAATCCAATGCAATCCAAAACCTCTGGTGACAGACAGGATGTTCTGTTGTGAAAAACACCCATGTGGAACAATGTGCCCTGTCTGAGGAACAGTTATAACTCCACAGGGCACCAGTAAATATATTGTTGTTACCGATTTTCTCACGGTATGTCACACATTCCTTTCTCAACCAGTCCCCACTTGAGTTTCAGGCCAGATTTGTGTTTTGCAGGTCACACTACATTACACTTCTTGCGCTTTATTTAACCCCAAAGCCTTCCTAGGAACAACATTCCCCCACCTGCCCGGAAATAGGACGTTACGGGAGTTCACGTGCAGTACAGCCTGAGCTGACCTTACTAANGACAGGATGTTCTGTTGTGGAAAACACCCAAGTGGAACAATGTGCCCTGTCTGAGGAACAGTTACAACTCCACAGGGCACCAGTAAATATATTGTTGTTACCGATTTTCTCACGGTATGTCACACATTCCTTTCCCATCCAGTCCCCACTTGAGTTTCAGGCCAGATTTGTGTTTTGCACGTCACACTACATTACACTTCTTGCGCTTTATTTAACCCCAAAGCCTTCATAGGAACAACATTCCCCCACCTGCCCGGAAATAGGACGTTACGGGAGTTCACGTGCAGTACAGCCTGAGCAGACCTTACTAAACCCCCATCGAATTGAAACCAGTTGAACCGACTACTGTCACACTCTGTGAAATGCCGAAACTTGGAAATTGAGACGAAGCGCTCGGGACACTAAACCCTTGACCTTACTGCTCTGAAAGTGGAAAAGCACCTTACTAAAATCTCGACCAGAAAGAAATGCCGAATGCTCGAAAAGAATAAAAATTAAAACTAGAAATAATGACGCGGGGTTAATTCAGAGAGTACTTAGTGCAGATGTAGAAAGGGAATTGCTTCGAGGAGAACTCCCACAGAATTTTCTAATTTCCATGCCATTCAGGCTCTTCACCATTTCGTATTCTTATCGCTGGAAAAGATTTCATGATTGCCAACAGACAAGAAGACTGATGGTCAGATTGATCGGTTCGGGCCATTTATTGAATTTGGTGAAAAGGAGAGAGAGGGCGCTTGATTCGGGGCAATCAGTGTGGCTGTCGGTTTCTGATAATCGAAACGTCTAAAATGCTTTCTAAAGATGAGAATCATTTCAGGCCTGTTTCCTCTCGGAAGAATGTGATTCTAAAGGGAAACCGGATAGAACGGCGGAATTCGTAACATAGACCAATTGATTCGGGATGAGCCATACAGTCAACTGAGACAGGTGAACGCTTCAGTTCGTATTCTCTTCCTTAGTCACAAGAATAATCAGTTTTTCTGGCTTCTCTAACCCACCATCCTGAAATGCTTTCTATTGCAGCGGCTAATCGCTGCAGGTGTACAGCATGTCGCAAATTATATTTAAACTTATTTATACTTGATTATAGTTGTTTTTAATATTATTTGTTATTGGTAACGTAAGCACAACAAAGCATCGATCACAAAGGGGCTAATGCATGATAGCATACTGAAGAGAACAACAAGAAGATCAATTTTGACACTTGTTATTGTGGTGAGGAGTGGGTGCAAAGAAGGCTCATGGAGGGGGAGTCTGTGATTCATATTCATATTGTTTACATGAACACAACTCGTCCAAACGAACACAACTCCACTCCTCTCATTTTTGGAATGGCCATTATTTCTATTAATGCTGTGTATGCTGAAATGATGCTATCTATCTCTCGAGCATCAATGGTTAAAAGCCTTCCACGTAGGTCTACGCACCATCTCCTATGATAGTTTATGTGAATAAAGTATCCTCCCCAATGTTTAGCGAGTACCGTGGGTATGGCAATACTCAAAGTCCATAAAACGAAGTCTGTAGGTGAAAACCCTGTTCTTATGTAAGTGATTCTTGAACACTTGGCAGTGAGTGTAGATGTGACCGTACATCTCAACTAAACCGACGTTCTCGTCGCGGAACGTAATTGTTCCAGAACCGCCACGGATATCTCTGGCCCAACTTCAATTAAACCCTTCATTACCTCGAGGATTAAATCCGTCAACTGTGCGGATGAGGCTGGTTTTCTCCGGTTAAAGACAAACTTAGAGCTTTGGACATACTTTATTGCCCCACATACAGCTGTGAACGTTAGCAACAACTGAGGCTTTCTGCAAGGATCCATGGATGGTAACCCCACCCACGCCTCATTTGTTCTACATATCCACTGAACAACAATATGGGGTACCTTCTGGACATAGATCAGGGAGTATGTGGCTTCACAATGGTCAATGAAGTAGCTAGACTACCCAGGGTCAATGTGTATGAGTATTAGGAGCCACATTGTTGACTGTAATAAGAAAACTTCTGTCAAATAATCAATCTTTTCGCATTCCTTGAGAGCGCTTGTGGAGATATTTTTATTTTTCATAAATTGGCCGGCCGAATAACAAAGCAATTACCATCGCGAAAAAAAGCTCAAGCTGAAGGTCGAGGAGGTTCAGAGTAAAGGTTGAGCGAAACCCTCGAATTAGAAAACCAGCTCGGGAGCAGGAAAACGTCTACGACGATAGCTGTTCATCACTACCGCGATTGCTTATGAGAACAATTATTCCATCACAAATCAAATATAAATATAAATTGAGGGATGGCGATGGTTGATGAGTTAGAAAGTCAGTGGGCCAGGAAATTGAAAGAATTAAATTGCATGNAGTAAAGGTTGAGCGAAACCCTCGAATTAGAAAACCAGCTCGGGAGCAGGAAAACGTCTACGACGATAGCTGTTCATTACGACCGCGATTGCTTATGAGAACAACTATTCCATCACAAATCAAATATAAATATAAATTGAGGGATGGCGATGCTTGATGAGTCAGAAAGTCAGTGAGCTAGAAAATTGAGAGAATTAAATTGCATGTCTAACGTGAATTATCCTTTTAATAGTATATTTTTTTCCCTTGTTGCCAGTTTCATTCTAGTAATGACGTTCGAGTTTGATAAACACCCTACATTTATTACTTCTTTCTTCTCTGATTAAGCTAGTTTGTGGTATCTAGCCGAGGCCAGTGGTCATTGCAGTTAACGTCTATTTCAGAGGCAAAACTGCAAACACTGGATGAAAAATCGTGAAAAAAGATCCACTTGGTACAGTAAAAATCTAAAAAGTTACCAGAATTTCCGTCTCGCGACCAAAATTGGAAATTGAAACCCTCGTCATTCATAAAATAGACATTGGCTGACTTCTTCAGCCCACTGCTTTAGTTTAGATGTATGTTTTTAAAAAAAATAACAATTTTTAATGGGAGCGGAATGGGATAGTTTTTGTGTTTCAAGATTCGGTGGATCTACTGGCGTTCGGGACGTGTGGCTGTTGAGGTCGCCCTCAGGAACATCTTCACTAGATGATATCAAATAAAGGTTGAAGGACGAAGCCTTCCGGTGTCGATCAATCTCGTACGAAGGATGCCCCTCTCCACATCCGATTTCCATTCAGAAATGTGGTGGCGTATTAAATGCGTATGTGGTTTATACAATGACTTGCAGTGGCCAGCCGATGCACAAGTCAGTTCTTTTGTCCTCCCACACGGGTCTGATACCAATTAACCGACGACCCAAGAGGGATGGAAGGCTTGGTTGGTCAAGACGGAGATCTATCAGGGATTCGAACCCGTGACCATTGTAATAGTGCGCCACTTGCCAGTATACAACCTTCGCCCAAAAAATATCTGTAGCTCGTAAAATAGGAAACTCCCTCCAACTCCCCTCTACAACTCTCTTTCAAACATCACTACACAACGCTGAACATTGATCACCATGAAACGCTAAAACATTCCCATGCACCTGGTTTTCATCATTCCTTTATAGCATCGACGTCCTTGATTTTTGATTGCCTGCGCTGCTAATTGTTTCTTCTTCCTATTCCATAAGCTGTCAAGTCACAGGAATAACATCTTGACTCAATTTCGCTGAACGAATTCCACAACATTAGCGCGATGCCCTTAGTACCCCCTTCTGTTGCATGTACTGATAAGTATGAGAGGGATCGCCATCGTCACAGTTGATTCATAACCAAAGTGAAGGCGAGTGCGCTCTGATATTGACCCATTTACTCATGCCCTAAGTCCTGTCCCAAATCCTTATCCCAGTTTGGTTATGCTTTTTATCTGCTCCCGTTTTGTTCGACCTAACTTCGCGTTCAAACTGCCAAAAAATCGTCACCGAAGACAATTCAGCCTACTAAACGGACGAATTTTGCCCGAAGCGATTGAATGAGGATGGAATAACGATAACAAAACTTTTTGCAAGATTTCATCGGCAGCTTTGCCAACGGGCTACAGTTTTGGCTACACGATGGGTGGTGTAGTGACAAGTGGCGCACTACTACACTTGCTTAGTCATGGGTTCGAATTCCGGATCGATATTCGCCAAGCCGAAAGGCATGGAAGGCTCCGAAACGAAGCCTTCCATGCCTCCGGGCTCAATTAATTGATACCACAGACGTCTGGGATGAGGAAACGCTGACTTGTACATCGCCTGGCCACTGCATGCCATTGTATAGGCCACATTCACATTAAAACGCAACTACGAATATAAACAGAAGTCGAATGCGGGGCGCATTTTTCAGACGGGATTGACTGACGCCCGAAGATTTATCCTTTAGCCCTAACGATGAATAATATTGCTTGACAATGCACAAGAAGCTCGACGAACGTTCGACGTTGATTTGATCCAGCGACATCAACCAACTTTGGCTTGGTTTTGGTTATGCTCTTACGGGTGAAGATAAACATTTTTTGATCACGTTTGGTCTTTTGGGTTGTGGAGAAGTCGAATTCAGCAAACAATCAGAACCTAAAGAAATACTTGCCTTATGGCGACAGTCGTCCATTGGAATCGAGTGCAACAGCGAACTCCAGTTGAAGAAGCAATCCATTTCTGTAAGAATACCCGAGTAACTCTTAACAAGTAAGGTAGAAATGCCCCGAAGAACAGTCCTAATCAGCACAATTACTGAGTGTGAGTCACGAGCCATGCAAACAGAAACTAGGCAAACGAGAATGTGGGATAAATACATGGCGTATCCGGGAAACGTTCAGTCAAAGACAGACAATTCACCTTTATTTTAGTTTCATCGTCATTTACATGACTAAAAGACTTCATAGAAAAGGAAAATGAATGAAGATGTAGAAAAGAGGATAGAAAGATCTCATGGAGTCGTTGATCAGGATTGATCAAGACACAAACTAAAAGGAATTCATTGCATTTGCCCTTACGAAAAACCGAGGGTGTGTAGACTCCTAATAATGGAAATATCCCCGCCAGTCTCCTGTGAAGAAAGCAAAATCAAGCCGGTGAGAGCAATGAGAACAACTGAAGGGAAAGGTCGAGCTGAGAACTTCGACGCGCTGTAAAATGCCTAGGTCGCTGGGACGGAAAACAATAAAAAGGTCGTTCTTATAGAGGTCGGGGCATCAGAACTTGTTGAGCAGCCTCGGTGACTGTTGCCGTGGCTTCGAAGTCTCCCACTGAGCAAAACAGTCACCTGTCCGCAATTTCACATTTCTGCCATTCTGTCTTTCCTCTTCTGACAGGAACAACCATCCGACAACTTTGTTCCATGTGGTTACGTCTTCATTTCACCATTATGGAATCTCCACACCTGGGCGCCGACATTTCTACAAAACCAATTAGCCCGTTGATTTATGTTACGATATACTACCCCCTGATATACGGTGCATCAAATGGTNTGGTCAGTCGACTGTTTGTACAACCACGAACAAATTGACCTCGTTTCGGAATGAGTAGCAGACCCTCACAATAAACGCAGTTCGAAGACCACTTTGTCTCTTGCCTACCGAATCTATAATGTCTGTTTAGTCAGTAAACTAGTAACAGACTTGTGTAGAACCATGGAACCTAACCTCAACATTGGATATTTGTGATTGAATGAAACAGAATCGTTCAATAAGCAATAAGCAAATCTTTCATCCATACCATATCTATCTACAAACGACCCCAGTTCCAATCATTCCTGTTGCAACCCTGACAGCCTATCACTCCTTTTGAGGGGTCACAGTACGACCTAACTTGGAGGACAAAGACTGAAGGGTTTCAGGAAATCTCTGCTGGAAAAGTGGGAGGATAGGTATACGGCGGTTGTGGGCGAGCTGTTCATCTTGGTAAATGACGGCGACGTACCGCATGAAGTTTAGCGAAGAGCTCGGACGCTAAACTTTGGCAGAAGCACTTACCGATGAATTTCTGCCAGAGCAGAGAGCATTTTCTACGCTACGACAACAACGTAATGGGAGAAACAGAAACAAAGCAACTAACAGAAGCACAAACAAACAAGGCAACGGTAGAAGATGCTCTGGGTTGGTGAGGTGATGTTTCCTAGTAAGAGCAGGAAGTTCTGAAACGGTGAAGAATGCATGTTGCTCGAATCGCATAGACCCTCAAAGAAGTAAAACTTGATGTATGGGTCAAGAGTTACCATCGTGGTCTCCGAGTCAGCACTAGAATATAGCAAGCTGCGACCATGGCATGTTAACTTCGCTTATAGTTTGACATTTGTAAGAAAGAGGTCCTGACACTACTAGCCCGGTAACCTACTTTGACGCTAGGTCGGAAAACAATAAAAAGGTTGTTGTAGCAGAGGTCGTTGCATCAAAACTTGTTGAGCAGTCTGTGAGATTGCTGGCGTGGCTTCAAAGTCTCCCACAGAGAGCGAAACAGCTACCTGTCCGCAATTTCGCATTTTCGCCAACCTGTCTTATCATTTCTGAAAGATGCAATCACGATATGAGACATTTATACCCTACGTCCATAATGCAATCCTTTTTGATACTATCCGTTGACGGACAATATCCCACTCATACGATTGGCATGCCCAATTTGTAGCCTTCAAGCGTTTGTTCAACCACGATCAAATTGACCTCGTTTCACAATGAACAGTAGACCTTCACAGCGAACGCAGTTCGAAGACCACTTTCTCGGGAACCTATTGAATCTTTTAGGACTGAATAGTCAGCAAACAAGTAACAGACTTGCCTGGAACCATGAAACACTAACTTCAGCATCGGATCATCTAGAGAACCCATGAATGAAACAGTCGTCCTATATGCAGATGAACGAACGTTTCTTCCTTGCCACTACCCCATGATAAACAACCAAAGATACAATCCTTTGGTACACGATCCTCTGACAGATAACTAGGCCCTTTAAGCGCGTCCAGTCATCAACACAAACTGCTCTGGAGACCGAAGAGTGAAGGGCTTCATAAAATCACTGTCAAAGACTGCTACGATGGATACACAACGGTAGTGCTCTAAGACAAATGACGGAGACATGCCGTGTGAAGTTCAGCAAAAACCTCGGCAAAAGAACTTATGGATAAGCTTCCGAAGAGCGTTTTCTGCGCTGATGACATAATTCCGATGGCAGGAAACAGAAACAAAAGCAGATTAGAGAGCAACAACGATTGAAAGAGTCGACAAGCAATGGATTCCACCTGATTGTGAAAAAACCATAGCGGTGAGGCTGAGGCAGATGTAGACCGAAACCAAGGCAACGGCAGAACATGCTCCAGGTAAGAGAATGGGGTGACTTCAGTAAGAGCAGGAGTTCCTGCAAAGGTGCGGAATGTACGCTGCTTGAACTGCAGAGTCGTCCATAAGGAAGCAAAGTGTGCTGTATGAGACAAGAGGCACCATCGTGATCTCCGAGTTTGTTCAAGAAGACTACGGGCTGCGACCTTGGCATGTCGTCGTGAATGGTTTGTTCATCGTTTGGCAATTGAAAAAAAGGGATCCTGACTCTATTAGCGCGGTGACCTAGTTCAACGTTGGTTCGGAAACAATTAAAAGATCGTTAGTAACGAAGGTCGGTGCATCAACGGCGACCGCGATAGTACCTTTTTTTCCATCCCCGTAACCAGTAATCATTTGCTGTAATACTTAATATTTCAGCGTAAAGATTAGCACAAATACAACAGAAAAACAATAACAACAGCAACATTAACACAAATAAAGCACGGTGCCCATACAACACAAGTACGGATGGTTTGAGTCCCGTCCGAGGCCGAAGTTTTGTCCAAAACTCGCCAACCCTGTAAAATAAAATATTTTCAAGGTTATTTGACCAAACTGGTTCATAGTAAGACTATAGGAGATTGCCCCTCTGGAGGATAGAACTTTAGATGCAGGCTCCTACGATGTAAAGTGACGTGAGAACTTAATCAACAGAATTAGGAACAAAGCTTCCGTCTAAAAGCTGATTTTCCTCCTAAAAGAGTGTCGTACCAGACCAACAGTAGCTAAGCAAACCCACCCATCTACCTATCGTCATCGACGACCTCAGCTATCTTTCGAGTGGGCGTGCATGAGTGGACAGGATATGGGGCGAACACTTTTTGCCTTGACCAGGGTCTGTCGCTTGTCCTCCTTTATTTAATCTAAAAAGAGCACTCGGTGGCCCTCTATTTTGTATTTTACAGAAAGATTCGAAACCATAGCCTCCCATCACTACGACTGGACAAAAAACTTCAAAGACAAATGGAATGGGATAGCAGCGAACGCCAGCGCGAAACACCTTTGTGACCCCAAGGTGAGGCACAATCCCCTTTTGTATCAGACTTAAAGGTAAGGTAACTGCACAGAGTTACCTAGGCTGTTTTTGACCTTAAAGGACTTTGCAAGTGCAATTTACAACCCGAAAGAATCTGGCTAGACGAGATGTCTACAGTGTAGCCTTCGACGTGAAGAAAGTACAGATCATACTGAAAAAAAAATTTGGAAGTAGATGGGTTGCCAGTCCACCTCGATGAATTTCACTTATAGGAACGAATCAAGATTTTAGGGCAAAAAGAAAAGGAGTGTCACAAAAGCAAAACATGCCAGTAGGAGATCACTAACGCTCGAGAAAAGTGCTTGTTAAATGAGAGTATAATTGGGTGTCATACCGTACNCCAGGAAAGATTGAATCACTTTGGAAGACTGCACTCTTCTGACCGAAGGTACTGTAATTCAGAAATCCTACGCTTTTTCCCACCCAACCCTATACCACTATTCTATACGAGGATCCACGAACCTACAGTGAGTGACCCTTGCTTACTTGGCGAGCGTATTGTGGAAGAGTATCGGATCACAGTACGACAGTAAAGACGTTTGATAGGGTATCCAAAAATTTTTGTTAAGAGGGCTATGAAGAAGGCGACATAGCCAAAACCTTGGCAGATAAAATTTTAGCCATGCAAAGCCTCGTAAGTGTTCAAGACATGATCTATCCAAGACAACGAGCTAAATCCATGCAGAGGTTTATGGAAGCCCGTACGTGGAGACCACTACTCTACGTTTTTACGCTGAAAGAATTAATAGGGTTTTTCTAAGGTCTGCATTAACAGAAGTTTTTGAAATTAGTGTACATGAGGCGTTAAAAAGGCCCCTCATATACGCTAAGAATCAGATGGATTTTGAGTCAATGCACCTTTTCCTCACAAAAGTTAATCAATTTGTAGGGATTCGTCAAGATGATCGACACCACAAATACGAAGAGAAAAATAAGACTTCATCATCAAGACATATTTGCAGCTATACCCATAACAAAATATCAGCAAATTTTCGCCACTAGCATCTATGAGCAAAAAACATTAATCATTGAAAAACAATAAATATTATGCATAGAAATCTATATGGAAGTTCAAACATGTACTTATCACAGATATTGCAAAGAAAACGAGAATTCAGAATGTTAGAAAAACACAAATTCGTCGGACTTCATCAACTAGAAGCGTTGATCACACGGGCATTGAAAAGCTTCACCCTGGAGCTTTCGAAAGGAATGGTAGAATGCTGAATTGTCAACCGCCATACATACGGGACAAAGAAGTCAACGGTGTTCTCGTCTTCCACATATCTGAAGGAAAACCGGAAAACAGAAATAATCAGACATTCAACAGGAAGGAATCAACTCCAATCTAAATGCAAATTTTATTAATTCTGTTTTTTATAGTTTCATTCGGGACAGAGAACAATCGCAGTTGACTAGAACTGCTAGTCGGCTTTTTTGAGAAAGAATAGGAACTCAAACTCACGCGGCATGGAATTCCTCTTCCCCTCCTNCTCCCCCCCCCCCCCCCCCTCCGCCAACAAGCTCCGGACGGACTTTACTCCGATTACTATACGCTTTAAAGCGTGTTTCGACAAAGAGCGAGCTTATGGGGTATGGGAGAAGTCATTCGAGTCACATCGTTTCTCAGCCGTGGCTCCGACTGAAGTATGCGACTTCACCGACTCATTTGGTTTTTGTAGATGCAGCCGAAAATTAGATCCAGATGCCAAGAGAGTTTCAAAAGGGCCAGTCACTAATTGAATCATCCTGCATTGTTTGACTCTTCATTAGAGTACTTGAACCAGCTTACAGATTCAGTTTCGAGATAGCCCAGTGCCAAACTCGACCTTGTGATCAGTATGACGATCAGCATTATCGGAAGTCGATCTACTCTAAGCGGAATTCTTATGACAGTTCTAAGCGACCAGAGGTTGCTTCATGCCACTTATCTATAGAAAAATCCGGCTTCAAAAAAAAGACGGAAATTTCACCAATACCCCAGCAGAAGCACGTTTTTCTACATGGTCACTTTCCAGATCTGTCAGTTTTGAAGACGTATACAGATTTACAGATTTAGGATTTCCTAAACGATACATACTTTTGAGGGGTTCTTCGAACCACCTAGTCATTTACTGGTTCATACGTTATCCTCGCCTCCACGTAAAAACCACTTTTTCCCTATCAACGCATGAGGGCAACGCCTAATAGCAGCTAAACATCAAGCACAAATGCTGTGCAAATAAAATGTTGCACAGGCTCTCGCCATATTATCTATGTTTCATCAGCTGAATTGCTTCAATTCGCATCAGAATATAATAACGACATGAAATACAATGCATCTAATCATAAAGGTTACCTAAACCGAAGTTCGGGGAACTTGGCTAGTCGATCGGTTGGTAAAACAAGAGCTTCTTTCTCTATTACTTCCATAATTGCGTTTCCATCTCCAGCTCTAACATTCAACACCTTCGAAGAGAAATGGGAGATGACCATAGTGATGTTTGGGAGGAGATCCTTAACGCTGTCTTCATTAGCGGCTACAGCGGCTCTGTTCATACAAATCAGAAACGATTACAATTTTACAATGACAGTGGGGAGAAAACAAAACTCAAAAAAAGATTCCCAGGCGTCTACGTAGTCCTGTGGAACAGCGACTAGTCGTCGCCAATTCACTTTCCATCAATAGGAACACCCTTAAACTCAAAAAGCGGTTCTTCTTCATATTGTCAAAGCGTGTTCCTACAAGCGAAAGGTATCCTTTCCTTTTTTACAGGTCTCGTGTGTTCCAAGCACGAAGTAAAACTTTAAACTTTCACTTTAGCAAATCTTCATGCGGTCTTCCGTATTAGGATTTTGAACTAATGATCCTCAAAAACACAAGTTTCAAAGGTTTTCGGTGAAGAACTAAAATCATACCTGGAACATGGGATGCTGTTGATACGAATCAAAAAGGTTCCGATGATATAAAAGTGTATAGATGAGGTGTGGATTGTTACGTAGATTTCCGCAAAGCGCACTATTAATAATCTCTAACAACGTACGAATACCTTCTTCTAAAGCAGTAACATCGTCATGCTGAAATCAATAGATGTTGCTATTATAATCATGCCCAAACTTCTCATTTCTCACTTACATAACTGGGTGAAGATCCATCAGTAGAATCCTGTCCGGAGTTCGATCGCATATGCTCAACCATTTTAACATGACGCTTGGTGNCAAAGCGCACTATTAATAATCTCTAACAACGTACGAATGCCTTCTTCTAAAGCAGTAACATCGTCATGCTGAAATCAATAGATTTTGCTATTATAATCATGCCCAAACTTCTCATTTCTCACTTACATAGCTGGGTGAAGATCCATCAGTAGAATCCTGTCCGGAGTTCGATCGCATATGCTCAACCATTTTAACATGACGCTTGGTGAGCAGCTAAACAGTGTAAATAAGTATTTCGACCGATTTTTGAAAAACTCTTGGTATACCTCCAAAAGAGCAATCATCTTTTGGCACACGACTGGAGAAAGGTATTTAAAATAGGCGGACATATTAGCAAGGGCGGCCAAACAATTCGTGTGTAAATAGCGATCCTAAAATAGTCAAAGTTTAATCAACCTCCCTGCTTGCATTGAAAATCCTTTCAAATGGTCTAGAACTTACCCGCATACGAATTGCATTCTTGTGAATAGTTCTCACAAACACCATCACACAAATACCGCCTAAAGATATCTCTCGCACAGGCCGATCAATTTCAAGCCAATCGACATCGCGTATGGTCTAAAATAATAATAGGAACTACGAGGGATATAGGACAAATATAGAGATAAAGTACCGTTTCGTGGATAATCTTGCAGAAGAAGTCGTCTTCGCTGAGAATAAGCATGACTATCAAAGCGAGATACATATGATGCGAGTTGGAGGTTAATGAAGCGATACCTTCGTGCAGAATTTTTATCACAGGTAGTACCTATAAGAAAAAAACACCTATAAAAATAAGCTTATAGGATCTGCATCGGTAATCCACAACCACGACTAAAGGTCCCAAACAACGTAGGTATGAAATGCTAAAATTGAAGCTGCTGGAAAAATTCTTGGTAACTTTTCTAGAGACATGATCTGGTATTGGGTAGTTCTTGAAAAGCCCTAAGCTCATCATCGCTCAAATGGAAGCCATTTCTGGTATATCCAATAGCGAAATAGCAACCGGGAGTGAGAAAGAGCGATCAGTAACGATAGGAGCTTAACAAAACACCATGAATGCGTAGTCACGTTGGCAAGAAATAGCGTAATATAGAAGTGAAACAATGATGAATGAAGGAACTAAAGAGAAACTTACGAGATTCTCCAGATTAATCCTTGATAGGATGAAATTCCTAAAACCACAGTTACGATGTAACAATAAGTAAAGTAGCAGCATTGGTGGCTCTTGACAAGCAGTAGCGCATAGTCTCTCATACAGTGCGTTGTAATCAAGTTTGAAAGTGATTTTGTCCGAAGCAAGACTGGAAACCTCTGGAAAAGTAGCATACCATCGCATTCGGATGAGCTCAGAAGAATAAAAAACTCACCCTGGGAATTCTGAAATAACGCCAGGGTTTCCTTGAAGGGGTTACATCCTTTTGCTGGATGATGGCAGGCAAGATTCAGAAGCAACAATATGCTTAGATTGCCCAAGGTTAGAGGATATTCCGGTACCGGATCTGGCTCTTCCTCCGCGCCACTAACGGCTTGTACTACGGACCAGATGGAAGCTGAACATTACAGCAATTATTACATAGAATCCTGGAGGCCCTTTCCCATTTACGATTGCCGAGATTCCAGATTTGAAAAATTATTGAAAAAGTAGCAAACGAAAGTCACTCACAAGCTAATCCAAGCACAATGCTACCGCCTTCGTTTTTCTTGAGTGGGTGGTATTCACTATTATGGGTCAAATAGTTTCGCAGAAGGGTTTTCGTCAGAACTGCAGCTTGTTTACTGCTGAACAACAAATACTATTACCATTGTACGTTCTACGAAGTGCCAAGTGACCCACCATGCACCGTTGATGAAGTACGAAAAGATCACTGAAGTATTAGCAACTGCATCATTGTATAATTGAGAACTGAGCATTGTTATGAGGCACTTTACGGCTTCTATATGAATCGCCATGGTATTTTCACTGAACAATGATGTTACAGGGCATACAAGATATCTATATCAATGCAATGGATATGAAAACAACGAGATTCAGATAGGAAATCGGATTCCGATCAGGAAAGTCACCAACAAAACAGGGGGTTGGTGAAAGGGATAATAGGGACCGCAGCTTTTGTTGAAAGGTGCCTCATTCTCGCGAAAAAGTGGTATCAGATATGAAATAGCTACTTGCAAGGTTGGAATATAAACTAAAGACACCGTTGCGCTATTTTGCAAACGCTGGGTGATGAAGCTCAGTAAACTGTATTTTAACTGGGCTCTTGTACGGAATCCACTTTTTAGTCGAAAAACGAGTAAAATGGGAGATTCCTACATGGCGAAAATTTCGAAAAATATTCCATAAAAANAAAAAGGCGAAAGGTAAATGAACGTCGGCTCACCTAACAGGTAAATCGGCAAGAATATTAATTAGAATATCGACAAGTTTTTCTGCCGTATTAGAATACAGTGAATCAGAATCGGTGTCGTTTTCTGCTTCTCCTAAAAGTTCAACGCTTACAAGGGAATGGAAAACGAAAGAAGCAAAGAACTCACCCTCTTCATCAGAGGAACCTTCTGAAGACGATGCAGCAGACGCCGAAGTGGCAAAAACTTTGACGAACTCGGCTTCCGTCATTCGCTGAGTGAGAAATTTGCAAATGTACCGCAGAATAATCAAAGCATTAGAGGTTTGCCACAGATAAATTTTACTGAAATAGACAAAAGTTAGTGCCACATAAAATCAGAAGTTTTCTTCAACATTAAAAGGGTATTTTCTAGCACGAAGCTTTAGAATGCAGCAAAAAAGAAATTATAATCGCAGTTTTGTCTAACAGCAGTTTAGAAGCAGGAGAAGTTGCTCGTGAAAGGACTATGCAACTGAGAAGATTTAGCCATGGAAGATTATGACAAGGAACGCTAACAGCTTTGAGAAATTTACCTCCACTTGAGATTATTTCCATCAAAAACTACGTAAACCTGATGGAAGTGAAGAAGTTTCTCGCTCTATTCGCCTACCAGGGTTAGAGCACGGCCTATCCCAAACGCGTTCTTTAACCGGAACTGGACTAATCTCGAGCATGAATTACAGATAAACTGATAGGTCAGACTAGACCTACATACTAACTGTCCCAATGCGATTTCTACATAGACGAATTGACAGTTCTTCTTTACAAAATTCCACCAGTTATAGGCAACATATGCAGTATGTTTACCAGACGCACAAATCGGGAGTATTTGGGGAAACTCTGAAAACTCAGAATGGTCAAACGAATAAGTGCAGCCTAAGTGAAGAGTTGGACAATCCGGAACTGAAGTTGTTCAAGAAGAAAGCCTGAGAAGACACGTACGATCAAATGCAAAATTATTTAACAGATATGGGAAAGGCAAAGCGTCGTGAAATCAAGGCCAAGAAAAGATCCGAAAGAAGTACACAAATCCGAAATCATTGAGGAGGTCACTGCTAAGCTCATGCGGCAGCTTGTGGCACCATTACCCAATTGAACTAAGGTGCGTCAGGAGGAAAATGAACAGCTGGAGGTAACGGGTTAATAGGGCCCAAAAGCCTGACTAGTCATTCTTGTACAAATTCAAACACAGTAAAATAAAACTAATAACAAGAGAACATGCACTGTAAGAAACGTCGAATTTTAACTATAAGTTGAAAACCAACTTTTCATATTGTTCCGAAGTTTTCAATTCAGTCGATCGTCGTATGAACACTCTTATAAAAGCTGCGAAATTCCCGCTCGTCTGTGTATTATACATCAATGCCTGGAGAAAATCGTTGAGTGATTCGTCAAATGCTTTCGCCTGCGCCCTGAAAACATCCTGATATTCGGATCTAAACATTGTCGATATCAACACAGCCAAAATTAAATGAGTTTGAATGATTTTTAGGATGTCTATCCAATCCATTCACGCACTCAACAATATTAAAAGTAAGTTTTGAAAGTGGAAACCAATGAATCACATGAATTGTTTTCATATGAAGCAGGTGACACCACCTTAATTGATTGAAAAACCCCATTCAATTTAGCCAGGAAAAAAGCCAATCCATCCGAATAGGTCTCCCAAACGTTCGTGCACTTCTGCGAGTCGGCATTATAACAAGAACTGTATATCGCACACCGGCTCGTTTACAGAGAAACTTTCAATAGGGGAAAATTCCAACCTCAGAGGCGCCTAAGGTTGGAAAACTATGAGGACTGCTCACAATTTACTGATTTCATTTGATCTTTACGTAGAGTAGGGTATACTCACCCTGTTCAGAATCGTTTCTCATAGTGGGGGTCTATTTAGTGAAAGAGAGCAACAAAGCAAAGCAATAAACTTCAAATAACAAAGATTCAAACATACGTATCATAATCATCGATCTTCAGATTGAACGACAATAAGTTGTTCCAAAAAGGATCAATATCAGTGATCGGCTCAGTGCCAGTGAACCGCTGTAGCGGCGCATTCTCAGCAATGTGAGTATCCGAACTAATCACGCCACCCATACTATTCACGTCCTCTGCAATATTCCATGAATGAAGAAAGTAATATATTGTGAAGATGGTCGTTCTCCTATGAATTATACCAGCGATTCCGTTATGCATCTGATATCAGTGAATTCAAGTTAAGTTAAGAAGTCTATCAAAGTATTTTTAGGATAACATTCACGATAATCCAATAAAGGCGAACAAACAGGTCGATGTTCCACACAAACACATAAAAAGCATGCTACGAAACCATAAGGTTTGATTTCATGCCAACAGTGCTGAACTACGAAATAACCTTTGCAAGTCCTAAGAGCATTTAAAAGTCCAGCAGAGTCGAATTTGCTGAACTACTTCCCAAAGTGAGGATGCTTATTTTCGACCTCCCCAACTCATGCCTCCAGATATTGAAATAATCGGTGGTAGCGTTTGGAAGAGCCCGAAGTGAATGTGATCTTTCAAAAACACCAAACGCCAGACGAAACGTTTTCTCAATAGAAGAATAACTCGAAGGAAACATTGCTTGTTTCAGCTCTGAGAGACACTGTTTCAAAACTTCTAGCAAAGTCACATTTAGAGTTGAGTGTTTACAATCATATTAAATTCAGACTTGCTCAGGTGTGCTCAGATGATCGATTAATTAGAAACCAAAGTAAACATTTCAAAAAAAAACAGTAAAAAAATAACCCTATAAATTTCGAATTTTCCGGTTCCTCATTTCTCCCTACATTCCCAAGCAAAGTAATGTACGAGGGCTCTACTAAACGGCAAAATACCGCTTCAAACCAGAACTCTTACGTGGCATTTGCAAGCGTGGACAATCTAAACACCTGACACAACTGTTCAGTGAAGAAATTTACAGTCCACTTGAAAAAATGGTCATCTGTTGTAAAGTGGATACCTCTGAATAATTTCCTATCACCATGCCTTTTATATAAACTTAAGAACAAATTATTTGAACTCACCATAGGTCACGTAGTCAACGAAGCACTTCGGTGACAATCGCGCTCCATCGCGTATGTGCGCCCGAAGTATTTTTGCCTGATCAGGGAAATCTTCCAGTACAAACTCGTCCACATTGTTCGCGTGCAGCATCTCTGGTGTAGGCCTCGATTGACCGTTTTGTGGTTCACCAAGGCCCTTCATTGAGGGAAGCCTTTCGTTCACCACCACAAATGGAGAAATGAAGTTTAGCAAGCTTAACAAATGTCACCTAGACCTAAGCTGTTGGTTAAAAGTGTGGCCTTCCCCACACAAGGTTCAGTCCTTGCAAGGGTGACGTGCTTATTCGTATTCCCAAACAACTTCGAATCCGAAGCTACATTCACTGGGCATGGCCATATGAAGAAGTAGGCGATTAGTAACACTTCAGTGGAACAACCTTCACAACAAGCGAGTTCAGGGCTTATGAGCATTCCAGGATGTGCATAGGATCTCCCAAGCCCCTGATCCGCCTTCTGGGCGGAGCTACGTTCGGACGACCTCTCACAAACTCGTTGTGCGCTCACCATTTTATATTTGAAATCCTCGGCCATTATTTCATATTTTCACCACTTTTTTGGCCTGCTACTCATTATTTTGTTAGTAAATTTCAAATAGTAAGACCTGAGATACTATCTGAGTCTATTTTGGTGGCTAAGAAGCTAAGAATGGGGCGTAACAGGCCAAGTTAAGAGGTAGAGGAAGAGTTATTGACATTTATTCGTTTAAATTGTTTGGTTCACTACCATATTGCTTATTCGTTTTATATCTATTCCCAAGCATTCGTTTTCATCTTACTTTCAAACTAGGATTGTTGTTTCTGTATGTTTCTTTCTTCTTCAACTGTTCGTGAATAGTGTTCGTGATGGCTAAATCATGAACATGATGTTATACTGGTTTCCTAATATTATTCTGGTCATGGGTTCGGGTACTGCCGCCGAATTCGGCCTAAACCTCAATAGTTCTCGATATTTTTGGCGTTCATTAGACGCAATTTTGAAGCAGCCGAGCTTTTTGCTCAACTCTGTAACTAGTTGAAGCTTTACCAGTCCAATCTACCTTTATTATAATCAGCTCTTTTGTTCCGTTTTTGTTTGAGAAGGATTTCTTTGTCATGGCTTTGTCCATCTTTCATTCTCCTTCTCAAGGTCTGCTCGATTAGCAGTAAAATGGTATGCTTAACATAGTTTTAAATTTGACCCAGTGTCCATGTTAACCGTCGAGTTCGAGTTCCGTTCAAGACCGAAGTTTTGCTCACAACTCGTTTTCTTTGTGAAATAGTTCTGAATTTTTTTTCTTAGAATTTGGTCCAATTCTTTGGCCAGTCTATTCTAAAATTTCGCACTTCACAGTTATTCTCAGTCATATCTGATTTACTGCTACGCTCCGCATGCCAGTTATTTATGCTTTCTTCTTTCTGCAAGTGCTCGATTTGGCCATGAGGAATTATTTGCCTTCTTTCAATTATAGCCAAAATTTGTCACATGGTTTTGTGAACTTCTTGCAAAGGTAGTATGAATTTCTGCCTATGGGCGAATAGAAAGGGCTGTCAACTTTTCATATTTGCCTTTGTGGGTTAGACACAGAGCCTTCTTCTGTTTCTCCTCCTTCTTAGCTTTGGTTTTACGCCACTGAGAGTCTACTGTTCTTGTTGGTTGCTGCCAATTTTCTTCATCTAGTTAACCTCGTGAGTTCGCTTCCGACGAGGTCCTTCTTGGTCACGATCGCCACCTCCTCCTAAGCAGACCAGGGAGGTTCTTTACCAGGGACTCGAAAAACCATCTTTTTCGACTAATTTTTGTCTCGCAGACCTACCCGCTCCACTGCCATCACTGCTATCGTTTCCAGCTGAAAAGGGCTGTTTGCATGATCTCTCGAAACTTCATATCTTATGTTCCGGTGAAGTCTACTGCATGCTTCTCTCAACGTTCTGATTTCAGCCGAAATGCCTTTCGCGGTTGATTTCATGCATCGTCCATCCATACATTTTTGGCCTGGTTTTCGCTACTTTCGATGGTTCGATCACCACTCGCGTATTGAAGTTTTGAGCTCTTTCGATGCCTTTCCCAAGCCGGTGCACGATTGACTCTGCGAATCTTTTTAGTGACGGAACTTTGCCTTCTTCATATTCATCAGCAGCCCATTCTCCGCCGTTATGCCATTTTTGCAGTTTGCGCTAGAGTGCTTTATCACGGTGATGTAGCCAGCACAACTGCGCTGAGCGAAGTTAGTATAGAAGGTGTCCTATTGTTGAACCTCACGTTTGTTTTCTAGGATGAGAGTTCCCAACGCGTCGCTTAGAGCATTGGTCGGGGTAGAAGATGAGAGTTTTTACCAATTGGGGAAGACAGATAGCAGAGTCTACACTTTATCCGGTAGTTTACATTACTTGTCAATTATGAGAGCAATCTGTTTCTGTGAAGTCGGAACATGTTCCGTTAGTTTTGTATGGATGAGCCGCTCGTACAATTCTTTGGGGGAATTTGGGAATCCGGAAGAAGGAACGGCACATGCATCCTGCATATGTGGACGTGGTTGTCATATAGACCCGAGTAGAAGTCGTGGATGACCTCTTTCGGTGCCTTTCGAAATAGGGTAAATGACCACTAAAACGACGAAGGGAAGTCATCTCGGCCTCGTAGTTGGTAGAGCCCAGCGTTTCTTGTGAATGCTCTTCTCGGTCTCCGCGGCTTCGACCACCTTTGTTGATGATTGCTTGTAGCCCGCACAGCTCTACGCTGGAGCATCAGCTCGAAAATCTTCAAAAAGAGATGACTGTTGGCAGTTTGCAGACTCTCCGCTTTCTTAGCCTTATCGTGAACATGTTCAAAGAGCCGTTGATATTCTTCTCGATGTTGCCGATAACGGAATCTTCCCATGCAAGAAAGCGAAGTGATCCTACTGATGACGGTCTCAGGCTTCGTTACTTTAACTTTGCTTCTCTCTACCCACGCACTGAAAAACAGAACCTAGCGCGGAGGAATCGATGATCGATCCCATGTAGATCTTCGGAACGGCAGCGACGTCAGTCAGGCAAAACTTTCGTTGAATCTACCCAGTAACTCCCACGTCCATCGTAAGTGAGAGGGCTTCTGGAACTGCGAATCACCATAGATGGTGTAGGTCGACATAATAAACTCGGGCAGTCTTTCACCCCGCTCATTCCATTCCATGGGTCCCGGAAACTAGCTCTTCAGCCGATCCTCTGGGGGTTAATTTTGACGTTGAAATCACAGGCGATGACTTTGGAGGAAGTGTGGCTCTAAAGAGTCTTTTCAGGTCTATATAAACGTTTCCAGTTCCTCTTCTCCTTAACTTGATTTTGGCGCGGAGGTGGCATGGCTGATCCACCTCTTCCCGAGCGTAACGGTACTTTTTGGGTTGTCAAGCTTTCGTACGAATCGATGTTCATGGTCAGCTGCATGTTGACGGGGGCATCTACACCGCCAATGCTTATGCTGTCGCATTTTCCATGTGATATTTCTTTTCCATTCTCGAGAACGGTGTACAGTGAGCTACGCCTTCTCGTCTCGGTCAGTTCGATGGCGTTGCACTTGATCTTCTTAGCTTGCTTCACCAGAACTTCGATACACGTGTCCAAAGCAAGCGTTTGTGCATTGAAAGCACGGATAGCCATCTCAGTCCTTTATAAGCCGGATAGCTAGCCAGGGTATCCTAGGGTGGATGAGAGGTCTGACTATTAGAAACAGCCTTGAATCCCAGCTTATTTAGAGTCAAAATGCATGTTCTCGGCTGAGCCGTTGTGCAGGATACCAAGGCCCCCACAGACTCCACCTAGGCATGCATGGATACACACGCTAGGAGGGAGAAGGTATAAATTGACCTAGTACAGAGAACAGTAACAGGGAGCCTGAAGTCATCCGCGTTTCTGAAACTGCCGGTGACTTTTGGTCCACGATTCACTCCCCCCACAAATACGTGGGGTGGTGTCACGTAACCTCTCTCCAACCGGCTGGAGATTCTTCAGTGAGAACGATACCTCAGTGAGGGAGATCCGCAGAGGGTGACATAATTTACAAATTGGTCTAATTTATTTATTTTCCGGTTGGTCAAGTTTTCGTCATTATCTCGCTTCCTAATGGTGCGTTTTATTTCACAATGCGGTCCTTTGTGACTACTTGTCCAAGTTCCTATCTCTATTGTTGTAATTTAGTAGGGTTAATTCGGAATCTTAGTCAAACCTATCATATGAAGGAAAGAGCTCTTGGTGTCCACACTGTAAGCATTTTCTTCCTTGAGGAAGGGTAAACCGAGTTCCAATCCTTGTGTTGAATTTTACTTTTTAGCACATATGTACACCGCTAGTGAGGTGTAGTAATCTTTCCGCTCAGTGAAGATTTGGCAATTCAAAAATCTTCGTGTTTGTCTGGAAAGATCTGTATCTCGGGATATTTCATTCTTTAACTAGTTTTTTGTCCATGGAGGATTTCTCTCCAAAAATTTTTGCTTTCTTGGGTGTCTGTTTGGCGAAATCAAGTTGAAACACTGTGGAAGCTGAATAAAAGGCATGAGCTGTTACTTGATCGTTTTTTACGACCACCTCGCATTCAATATCTAATTGATTATTATCTTTGTTTTTCAAGACAAGTTGAAGTGAATTCCTTTCTAAGCTAGGGAAGGCTTTTCTGGTCGAGGCTGAGTAGGTTCTCGAAGACAATATGGTAGGCGGCGGTTCAAGCTGCCTTGATTATGAGTTTCCTTCACTTAAATTAACAATATACTCACATGTCTATGGAACTGTTGTTTGGACAAACAGTTCTTCAGACTAATTTCTGTCAAACTATGAAACTATGATCTCAGCAGTACGGTAGAGGTTGAAAGGAAAATAGTCAATCTTGGAAAGAAGAGAATATGGGTTCCAATAAGTTGAAAGTCTGCAAACTTTCCCACCATCTCAGCATTTTCAGCAGAAGAATGAGTTTTTCCTGAAAAAAAATGCCAAGAAACCTCTATGCGGTGTAGTGAGCCAACTTGACCGACATTGAACATCCACTTCAGCATTCCAACCGACAACTTAGCATAGAGTCGGCGAGAAGGTATCGCGAATGCAACTCCCAAGATCTTCCCCTCGAATTCGCCTCCTGTCTTTCAGCTGTTCCAGCCGTCAGGCCGTCTCTTTATGGGTAGTTTTCAAAAAGATATCTTTTGAAAATAATTTCATGAGAGGTTGTATCTATACCTGGAATAAAAGTAGCCAGCTTCTCCCGGAGACACCAGTTTTTCTTAGAGGAAGTACGCGGAAAAGAAACCTGGTATCGTAGAAACCTTACTACTTTGAAAGGTTCATTCTTCTCCATCATTTTCAGGTATCGAGAAATTGGAACCGATTCTGCACCTGGAGAAAATCTAGAAAGAATATTTTACTTTCCTGTATATAACGCCGCGTCTTTCTGTGTATATATCGCGAAATTCGATATAACCTTAAGAAACACCTGTGCAGCTCGAGTCATGGCTTGGGTATAGGGCACGATTAACGGAGCAAATGTGGGCTCAACGAAGGTTCGCCCGCCCACATGAGGGACACGACTGGGCTGTGCCATGAGCGAAACCTCTTAACTTGGTTGCCAGTTTAAACAGCCCAGACGCCGCTCGAGTGAGCCTAGCGTTCTCACAGTGCGGTACTTCCTATAGGTATGGTGGTGATGGTAAATAGATATACATCGAAGGCTTCAGGGAAGTCGCATAGAAACTTGGTAACGTGAAAGGTGAATAGAAACGAATATGAGGGTTAAAATTCATTTTAGTCAGGCATTTGGCGCACAAGTACACGCAATTCACATTCCGTTCAGTTGAGTGTGACTAATTGTTGCAACAAAATGCCATTAAAAGCATTAAATGTTTTGTAACTCCATGGTTTTCCCTCGGTTTCCTACAGTACATAATAATCTCCTGTATTCTGCTTGAGCAGGAATGGATCGCTTCTCGTTGGCCGATCTCTAGCTGAGATTCGCCATGCTTGCGATACCGTACAGAAACTTGATTGTTCGGTTCAAGCAAAATTTTCTACGGCCTCATGAGTAAGTCATGTAAGATGATAGCTTACGATTGTTTGGTGGAAGCGATTTTTTTTTGCGTAATCCCTGACAAAGCATTTCTATACTTTTCTTTCAGCTTTTAGCCTGAGCAACCTATAGTCATTGTTTGGATCCCGAACGAACACACTGNTCTCCAAAAAACATATTTTACCTTTTTTTTGAAGGGAAGGTGTTGCTCGTTTCGTCACAAAAACCCAAGACTGCTTGAGCTGATCGTTCAGCACTTCTCAATTATCATTTGGGCTTCTGAGCTGCGGGTCTCCATTCTCCCAATGGAAGATCGCATTTTTCATTTTGTGATCGATTGAATTTATTAATTTTTGGGATAATTTATTGAGATTGTAATAATTGATCGAATGATTTGAGATTAAAGAAGTTATATTTGGGTATAGTTATTCCAAATCATGTATCATTCGGTTTGGAAGAGATAGATCAACTCGGGTTTGAATATTTACCGTTTCTGAAATGTAGAAGGGATGCCCAAGCTTTTTCATCCCATGTCCTTTCCTCGAATATTTGGCTAAAACACCAATTCTGACTAGAATTCAGTGACACTGCAAGAGAGGGCTCATGCCAGCTGCTGAAAAAATGGTGCTAAGATGCTGGGTAATGTTTATGCATGACGGCATTATCCCTCAAGCTCTGCTAATATTGCATTTACTTCCCAGGCTCTGCAACAAATTAATGAGTGAATAGTGGTCAGTCATTCTTTAAAGTTCGATTATTGGGAAAGGTTGAAAAGGTCATGAATGACGTTCAGATCCAGATAAGCCTGCTAGCCTGCGTTATGTTGCTTTGGTAACTATAAACATCGATTGAACACTTCTTTCAATTCTGTCAGCTCTGTGCAGCTCTGTGGCCCAACAGGGCGACACGTCGCTACGACATCATAGAATGTCGTACTATTAATGGATCGAGCAGAAACTAAAACATATCTTGTAGAGTAACCCAATCTGTCTTCTATGCGTTACAGCTGTCTCATCTCTCGTTCCGTGCTGTTATAACATGCTTTTGCTCTCTTAGACCGATTATATGTTGTTTTGTTTGTAGGGAAGAGGTGGCCGTATAATGCCGTCGCCATTCTGATTAAAAGAAGATCTACCTGGTAGGTCGATTTTATCTGATGTTTGTAATTTATCAACCGCACCCCTGTGAGCTGATTGTTCCCAGTTTCACGTCTATTGGAATCCCCTTTTTTTCACCAAACAAGCTTCTGGAAAAAAGCCATGGTTGAATAGTATAAGGCATGGTTTAGTTTTTATGAGGTAATTTTACAGAAATTTCTCCAAGTACTTCATACAATACAAGAGCCGGGTTACAATGACTTCACAAATGGTGCGCGGTAATGTACCCATGCAACAGATGGCCCCTCAACCTATACTACCTGGTGATCAGGACGCATTGATAAGGACTTTGAATGATGTCAATCAAAGGGATGATGTCAAACTGAAAGCTGTTCAGGTAATCAAGTCTTTGCTATGTTTTGACTAGACAATACCCAAGATGTGTTTTTGCAGGACGCTTGGAGCAAATTCGATGCATTCAGCGTGACACCAACATTTGATCAATTCCTCGATAGCCTCATGAGGGCCTTCCTGAAGCTTTTCAGTGAAACGGTACCACAATTTATAGTGGAGAATAACACTCAGGTGATTTTTGAGTACTGGCACTTTCTGAATTCATGCAAAGAAATTTCCTTCCCATCTTGTTAGAGCTCTATGTTGAACTAAGAAATGTTTGGGACTTTTTGGTCATCAGTATGGTGCTACTTACTACTACTGGAATGGGGTCGTTTGCAGGATTTGAGGATATTCCCCATGCCCTACAACGGAAAAGTAGCGTGCACTCAGGGCATGTCAAGTCGCGTGTTAGGGAGAATTTAATAGGAACAAAAACTGACTCATCGAGCTTTGGTCTGGCTTGAAGTGCTAAAGTTGATAGGGTAGGGTAAGTTTGGTTACTCGGGCTCATGTCGTGCATTATGTGTGCTTGCTCCGAATCGTTTGTCAGATTCAATAAGGAGAGATCAACAGGAGTCCGGCCATCTGTAACGTAAAGTACGCCGGCGACCTGGGGTCATGAGCTGAAGTAGGCTTTGAGATGCTTTGGAATGAGTTACGAAGGGTTTCTACCAGTATGAAATCTTCACTTTTATTTGCTTTCGCCGAAATAGAGGGAAAAAGCGTTTGGGCTCAGGCGACTGGTCATGTAAATGAGTTACGAATAGGTTTGCAAAGTAGCTCAGTTATTGAGAATTAATTTCCTTTCAAATCAAAACTGTTCAATGCTCATCAAATCTAAGTCAATCCACATGGTTGAAAAATAGAGGGTATGTACAAAAGGGAAGGAAGAAGGTGTGCTTCCATTCAAGTTGAGTACCTCCGAAACGTACCGTTGCGTACCGGTTGGAGTATAAGCAAAGAAATTAGAAAATTAGCGCTGCTCTCAATCTCACATCAGAATTGAAGTAGTGTTCAGATGTTACGGAAAGCAATGCTGGAGATGATCCTGAGAACCAGCGCCCACGAACCAGTAAAAAACCTGTCGAAGGAAATACAGAAGCAAATGATGCGGATTATTGTTCTGGAAAACGAGGAGAATGCTATACTGGCCATCAAAATTGTCGTTGATCACAGTAAAATTGCTCGCTCTCATCTTATTCCCGAGGTTGGTGAGAAATCTGTGGATTATGTGTTGACAGTCCTTGTAATCTGTGTGTTTAGGTGTCTGTAATGCTGCAAAATTTCAAGCAATGGGTAAAGTGTATGTGTGTCACTTTGTCACGGTCTCATACTTTTGACACGATAGATTTGACCCATCCATCTGTTCAGCTGCCAGAAGAAGCGATGATTGAAACGGTATGCAATGGATTTCTCCAAAATACTGGAAATATCACAGTTTGGCTTGATTTTCACTGTTTTCAGTACCTTCAGCAGTGTTACTATACGCAGTCAGCACTTCTGTACTCTCCCAATGGAACCTTGGACACCCTGGTAAACCTTAATACAGTTTTTGTTTATTTGTTGTATCTCAAGTTGGCGCGGCAGTCTTCCGAGGTACGAAGTTTTGAGCCCCTTGGAACAGTGTTTCAACGCCAGTAGGGATAGAACAACATGCTGAGCTTTTTGCTGGAAATTACGGTAGTGGTGAGGGTAGCACAATAGGATGAAGCTCGCCTGAACCTCTCTTGGAATCGACATCTATCATCTTCTATATTAATAGGCATTCGAACAAGATTTTTCTTCGGAATGCTGGGGAAAATTTCTGTTGAATGGCAGAGATGACGATAGGCATTTTTTTAATCATTTTAAAGTAGCATTGTGAAGATTTTACCCAACATAATTTTTAGCAAATGATGAAGGCTGAGTATCCCTCTTTATCTATAGGTAATTCCCAGCCCTGAAAGAACGTTTCCAAGAAAAAGAATGGTCTGCTAGTTCTACGAATTCTACGAAATACTGAGTAGGTGGCTCCAACTGCTGACAGTTTTCGTGAGTGACAGCAATCGCAACCGCCCAGGCGGCTGCTCTATTCCTCTAACGGAGAATTTCGGTTTCATTTCACAAGCGGGTGCAACGTAGTGAAAATCATAGTTCCTCAGGCATGCTAATAGGTGTCGATGGCTTCTGCGCGAACTGATGGCCCTGCAGTCTCTTTTACTTACCTGTTATTCCCTTGATCAGAGTATCGAGTTAAATATCCTTCCAGTGACTGCTTTTCGTTGTATTTGCAATATTGGTATCATCAAGTAAAATGACTAAGGAATATAATTTTCAGTATAACTTGATACCGCGAGCAAGCCAGTCATTGAAAGCCTTCCAAGACATTCCCATGCTGGTGATTTTCTTGTATCAACATCACAAATCTGGAGTCCAAACTGAGGTATCCCTTTGCGAGAGAATGCTTGGATTAGTTTCATTACAGCTGCAGAAGTCTATTTAGGCGATGGAGTTCTTGCTTTGCTGTCTTGATTTTCTAAGCATACAAATTTCAAATGAACAAAAAGCTGACGAGAAGTACAACAAAGCGTTGGCTGACGAGTTTTACACGGCTCAGTCAAAGATGCTTGCGTACCTGAGCATCATGGGCAAAATTCGAGAAGTATGCTTGCCAACACTTGACGGGTACTTGGATATGTAGTTAATCCATTTTTGTTAAGTTTATGGATCAAATATTAGCAAACGGCGACAGATTCGTCAACGGTGTTCTAGCTTTGCTCGAACAGTGCCCTGCAGAGCTGATTGTCGTTCGGAAGTGAGGGCTTTGAAATTCTTTCTGAATTCGTAATTCGGCAGATAAGTACAATCCTACCTTTTTCAGGGACGTACTGATTACGCTGAAGTTCTTTTTCATCTCGGATTTACGTCCCAAATTCATTCAATTACTACCTAGGCTATTATCGGAACTGGCTCTCATAGGTTCTGGATATACCGCTGTTGATCACTTGAGGTACAACTGAATGATTTCTTGATAGTTTTTAAGTACCATTTTTGTTGCTCAAAAATTGTTTATACTTTCAGTGCTACGGTAGTGAGAAAGATTGGGAGTTAATTCCTTGCGCAGTGAGCAATCACTTCTGATTCCATCCACAGTCGAGGCCGTATCAGCTCTCAGCTTCCTAGGTGTAAATGGGTCGCGATAGTATCACGCTACTCAGTGTTCCTGATAAATAGTCCCTTTTTTGGTCTAGGGGTTGATCGGGCCACGATTCCTCTTTTCTATTTATTTTGGTTCGGGAACAAAGTAGGTGCCCGTAGTTAAGGTGAGAATTTAGAATCTCTCAAAGTGGGTGAAAAGAGTAGGGCCGAAACGGTTATACTGGTGGAGCCTCATTACTGTTATTTACCGTGACATGTATTCTATCTTCGCATGAGAGGAGGGGTGTAAGTGAGAGGTAGTTATCTGCACATTGTTTGTAGAATGATCAAAGCAATATCAAAACTCCAGCACGTGAGCACTGAAACGCATATTTCTTTCAGCTTTTAACTATTTTTACATTTTTTACTATTGGTTTTCACATCTTATATCACCTTTTCTGAAACGTTTCTTGCGGAATCATTCATGAGTTTTCAGAGGTTATTTCTATCAAACTATGGCTGACTTCCTTCATCATGTTCGCTCCTCACTATCTTTTGAGATGCTGGCACAGTTCGTCTTTTACTGTTTCTAATCTGAATCTTTTCATTCGCTCTTTAACGTTCTTCTTACAGTGTGGCCTTTATATTCTGCCGCGAGATGCACGACAACCTTTTGCCTTATCAGGTCGCATCAAAGTTTCTAAAGTGTCCTCCATATGTAGATATCCTCTTGTGTTTTAGATCCAAGTGATTTGTGCAAGAATGTTGAGCAGTGTTCTGGAGGGATTGACGAAGCACGCTAAGGAGGGAGAGGCTGTAAGTCCGATTTGCAAATTGGCGGTTATTCCACAGTTTTCACCTTATATAGATGGTGAGCGTAATATTCAGAATCGTGATCTCATCTTGATGATCTTGGAAAGCTTGGTAGTGAAAATGAAAGTACTTGCTGTCTATCACATGCCTTTACTGTTCAAGCAGCATGGTGCCGAAATCAACTACGACTATAAATCGTGCGATCGCGATGGGTCAGTTACCTAATTGAGCTCCACCTACATTGATTTCGGCAACAATTGATGAGGTTCTTGAGCAAATTTTAAGTTTTTTCTCGCTTTTATTTAGTCATAGGTTCAGATCGGATAATGCTGATGAAGACAAAGGCTCTGACGATGTTATCCGGGAAGAAGTACGTCGATGCTCTATAGATACTGCGCCTGAAATGGAAATTGGACCAGCAGGTGGGGTGTTGTAGAAAACGGCTGTCGATGTTTGGAAAATCATCATTTGGTTACCGAAAGACCAATGAAGCCTACCAGCGATGAATTTTCTAGTTTCTGACTTCCTTTCAGATCCACTTCAACCGCCATCGCCGTCATTGCCTGTACCTAAAGAGAATGGTACTCACAAGCAGTCAAGTCCTGGATCAATTTTGACGCAAATGTACGCCATGAATGCCCCTCCGATTCCTTTGGTGGAGGCTCGTACAATCGTAAAGTTCATTCTACTTGCATGCAAAATGGGAACTTCAGCTTTGAGTGGAGCAAATCGGAGTGCACGTGAGTTATTACGATTTTTCACACTTCCTTAGCAAGGCATGTGCCAACATCTTAAGGTAATTCGGATTGATCTCCGCATCTGAAAAGCTTCTTTCACCCCTCTGATTTTGGAGGTAATTGTGCCCTTTGTGCACAGGTGGCGTAGTGCTAAGTGTTCTGGCGGTCACACCTACATATAGTCCGTGGACCAAACTCGAGCTGATAACCATCCCGGTCGAGAAGCTTTCCACATCTAAAAGTCAGTGAAATGATTTCGAACTCTGCTGAAGAAAGTACTTACTAAGTGCAACCGTTCTGTACGATTGATAGGATGTTCAAGGTTTAAAAAGACGTTCATGAGTGATCATTGGGTGGAAAGCTGACGATTTTTGAGAATGTGATCGTAAAAGTGGGATGATTATTCTATTGAATGCAGTAAAAGTATGCATTCTTGCTATTTAATTGGCAGTTTCGTTTCGACATCCCACTTGTTGCCTCAGCCGGTGCTGCTGCTCTTTTGATTGACTTTACTTACATGGCTCTGAGCTGCGCTACCAGCTCGACCGCGCAAGAGATGCTTGAAGGCTCTCTACCTTTCCTATCACTATCAGAAGGCAAATTGGCAAGCTGGTTGTAATCCTTGTCAACTAGTCGGTGAGGAAATTTTTCCCAATCTTATGAAAGCAATGAAGAGAAGTCTTCACGAGGGTCTCATTCGTTGTACCGGCTCCATTTCTGCGCATTGAAAAGAGTAGTTTTGCGAGAAAGAAGCAACTTTTTGATAGGTGGAATTAGAAAATAAATACATTGACATCACATGGGCAGAATCGTTGGCTTCCTCGCCTAGCCGCTCTGACAGTTTGCTTCTCTGTCCTGGTTTTTATCGTCGGGTCTTCGATGTAGTGCTATGGAAATCATTCAACTTCATCGTCAAATCATGGAAATCACTAGCATTTTCGTACCAACAGAGAACGATGTATTTTTTCTGCTATGAAGCTGCAGGGGAGATTAACGTCGTATGCACAGCACTTGATTTACCAGTAAAATGTAGCTACGTACAGCGGTTGTATGTCTTCCATGAGAATCAGAACTAT
>UZAF01016343.1:4045-36695 GCA_900617895.1 Haemonchus placei | reverse complement strand
CACCCCAGCGTTCTCGAGCAGAACCGCTGTCATGGGTCCCTGTGAGCACGAAAGTCGAAAGTGGTTGGGAAACACCGGCCTTGAAGAACCCAACATNCAAACACCTTCCCCTTAGTTATGTGGACATTGCTGCTTTGCAGTCGAATAATGTTGGATAGTGTGAAATAAGCTTCAGTTAAACATTTCAAAATTCCATGCGATTTGCTCCAGTGAGGAAAAAGTTACGGCCAAAAAACTGCTTGGCCGAATACTTTTGAGCGCTACTGTATGTGAAGACTATATTGTTTTAAAGTGAAAATCTAACCCATAAAAAATATTCATGAGCTCAACCAAGCTAGATGATGCTTGACTGACAGAAAATACCTGGCTTCTGTCTAAATTTCGTAGGAATTCTGCTCGCAACCAGTCAGTGTACGTACCAGAGCATATGAATTGCGATCAAAGCTCGCTGGTTCGCACCCCAGCGTTCTCGAGCAGAACCGCTGTCATGGGTCATGAGGACGAAAGTCGGAAGTGGTTGGGAAACACCGGCCTTGAAGAACCCAACATCAGCCGATTGGAAGGCTCAGCCGTCAGTGGACCTTTACAGATGACATTGTGTCTCAGTCGTTTCCGTCGCAGCGCGCATCATATTCATCATCCTCACACGAGGGCACCTTACAGTAGCTCCTTCGAAAAAACTCGGCGTATGGGCGTTAAATATGCGCTAAAGTATTGTTCGCCTAGATGTTTCTTTGTGTTTTTACCTTTAAATGTAGTAAAGTAATTTAGTAATAGTAATTTCTTTGCTGATGAATGGAAGTGTTTTGCGAGCGAACTCCTAGCTTCCATACCAGGAGCCATATAGAAATGAGCGATTATAGGCAGAGCGGCTCTCATGTCACTGGATCACCCGGCTCAGTGCATGGATGGTGGCATACTGGTAGATGCCATCGTAACTGCACTCTCAGATTCAACCAAAGATTTCTGTCAATCCGCCATTGTAGGACTGCGGCACATAAATGACGTTTGTCGAGCAGTGATACCAAATTTGGAAGTGGTAAGCAGTTGAAATTTTTCTTTTGAATGATTTCCAAATTTCCGACTGCTGTGGGTATTCCAGATGCCACGAATACCATTTGTACGGTACTTGATAGAAAGTGTAAGCGCCCTGTGCTATGCTTCGTCATGGTTCGTACGATTAGGAGGAGCCAGCGGATTAATGTATTTCATTGAGAACTATCCAGAGTCGGTAGTTCTGACCAACATGAACGGATTCATGGAGAGCTTGGTTGAGGTGGATTCATCAACAAACTTCTCTCGATGATCACGGTTTATCATTAATCTATAGGTTCTTGTTGGTATGACTGATCAAGTATCCTGTGGTGCCGTCGACATGGCTGTGGGAGCTATCGAAAAATTACAAAAACGCTGTCTTACGGTCAGTCTCTTTCCGACTGTTTGAAAGCAGAACGCCACCATTCTTTCAAAGCTATATTTTACTTATTTAAGGGCTGCCATGTCAATGATCCGAAAGTTTCTCTTTTTATGAACTGTGTTGCAAATCACCTATTCAGTGGAAATCAACACGTTCGACAGAAGGTGGGTTCATTGTGATCTGTCGTTTCGCCTTTTGGATAATCCCACCAGGCAAGTGGAAAGACAGAGGCAGGTATGGAATCGATCGATGGTCGATGGTAATCGATGGTCCATGCGATAGAATCCGTAGCATTTTTGTTCGCGGTTGATATAACGACTTTTCGAGTAGTAAGAAAGCAGTAGGAGAGGTGGTGTAGAGACAGTTGGCGCACAATTACACACGCATTGTCACAGGCTCGAATCCTGGGCCGATATCTGCTCCAGGTCAACCAAACCTTTCATCCCTCCGGGGTTGCTTAATTGGTACCTGACTCGTCTGGGAGGATAAAAGCACTGACTCGTACATCTGCTGGCCACCGCAAGTCATTGTATAGGCCACATACGCTTTCAATACATCACTACGACTTTAAATGGAAGTCTAACGCGAAGGCGCATCTCTCAGACGGGATCAATCAAAGTCAGAGGGCTTTAAACTTTAGCCTTTATGAAAACAGTCGCTAGACTTTAGTTGTCTTTATTAGATTGCATTTAAGCTTGTAGAGCATTCGGGTTCACTTAAATTCTACATTAGAATCGTGAGCATGGCTTTTCGTATAGTAATCGATCTGCGATAAGCCATTTGTGTGATTTTTTACTCTTAGTATCCCCATTTTCAGACATTGGCAATGTTGAATACATGTGCGGAAGTGCTGACTATATCGTTGTCCACGCTGCTGTTTAACTACCGAGAAGTTTTTCTTGCACAGATTGGTGTGTATTTTGTATGATTCCTTTTGTCAGGTTTTAAACACTTTTTAAAGCCACAAGTTTTTTTCCTATAAGGCTTGCAAGGTTGAGTGTTTTTTCATCCTTTATGTCTTTAGCCATCATTAACGTGAACCCAACTGGTGTGAGTGGGAGCTGACCACGACAGGCAAGGGGTTGGCTACGAAGATTGAAGGGCGATCGGTTTGGCAAGCTGTAGCGAAACTGGTTTTCACTTTGATGGCTCCAGGAGCGAAAACAATATAATGGTCATGCAGGCTGATGTACAAATTCCTCAGATCTATGGATTATCCTCCCACTATCCTTTTCCACACAGGTTTTTGATTTTGAACCTGTAAGAGGAACAGCTGCGCTGTTGCTTTCGAATAGTCCTGAGTATTGTTGTGGTCTGGCCCTAGGTTGTTCGATCGACACGGAGTCAATGATGCTTCTTTGAACGCTTTCTACGTGGGTAGTAACTCATCAAAGCATTTCAGATCGAGCCATGAATGAGTTCAATGTGTTGGCTCTGCTTGATCGTTGTGGTTGCTTGGAGGCATTGTGTACGATCTTCAAGTGCCAGCCGCCCCTCGTTGACATTTCCATTGAATCGGAGAGGATTCAAAATTTTGCCAAGGAGCTCATCAGTGTGTGTCAGATGCCCGTCAGTCAAATGCTTGAACTGTAAGTGAGCCGTGTTTTCTTTTCTTCTAGGCGGCGCTAGTTAAGATAGCAGCAAATGTGGTTTTTTAGTGAACTTTTCAAATCTATGGACGGTTGCCCTGCACATTTCCTTCCACCGTATACAGTCAGCGAGAAGGCCGAGTACTACAAAATCCTAGCTACCAGTAAGTTTTGTTCTTCTCGGAGCTATATTAGAGTGATGCGAGTGGCTGCTTTCATAGTCCGCCGACATGCCAGCCGAGGTAGTGCTAGGGGGGAGGAGGGAGGCAGACGGTCGGTCCAAGGGGCTTGGGCGCGACGCGACCGCGTCGACAGACCGTCTGCCACCCTCCTCCCCCCTTGCACTACTTCGGCTGGCACGCACCCACGCCGGCACGCCATCGGACTATGAAAGCAGCCAGTGTTTCGAACTGGGGAATCGATTTGTACCTCACTGGCCTGCTTTATTTTGCGTTTGAAAAGTACCACACGACTTTAGTGTCCACTGCATGAGTAGAAAAACGTAAAGAAATCGTTACAGGAGCTCTGGTAACCTTGTACAAAGCGCTCATACTGCAAGCTGAAAATGCTACCTCTCAAAAGATGGATACGTCAACATCAACGATTGATGTTCAAGTACGCAGCGAAACCTTGGAGAAAATCGCCTGTGTTGCTATTGAAACAGTTCTCTGCCCGTTACCTTCTGTGGTCAAAGCCGCTGAAGAAGCTCTCATGCAGGTACGTCAAGGAGTTAGCTTTAATGGTCCCGCTATCCGAGGATTCCATTTAGATTTCACCCGTAGACGCAAAATGTGTGAAAACTGTGGGAGAGCCTGTGTTCGATCTCTTCCGTGGGTCGCAAGGCAAAAACCGCAACTCTGGGACAGTTGCTCAACTTTATCGTCTGATTCGCTTGAATACTTCACTTTTCGACGTAACCTTGGCCACTAACCTTGTTGTGAGTGCTCTTTTCAGAGTTCTTTTGTTTGTTCTTGATAAACTTGCCTTTGACAATTTGAGTTTAGAATTATATTTGTGGGCACGTTACTCGTTATCCTCTTGGGTCATCTCCAACCTCGACACCACCATTGGACGGTCAGGATGTGGAAGCAATTACTCAGACTGTTCGTCTTCTACTTCTTGTTGATGATCCATCTGGTGCCAAGCTAGCCACGGATATTGCCGCATTCATAGCTTATTTCGACCATCACTATTGCACGAGTGTAAGTCGTCATTTGTTTACGTTTTTTTGGGCCTTTTTTTTCCTCTTGACTCGGTAAATTCCTTTGGCCCACATTTGCATTTTGACTACTGTGCTGGTTCGTCCTCTTCATTCACCCCGTTATTTGCCCAAGTTATAGCGTGAACTTAATTTTCGGGCCATGCCAAGTGCCATGTTGATTCATCTGTTTCTCTCGTCTTTTCTTTCTGGGCTACGTTGCTAGAGTTCGTCTTAAAACTCAATTACAATCTTAAGATTGATCGCCAGCGAGTGACTTGCTAGTGGGAAAATGTATGGCTTTGTGTTCAGGCCTACGATGCTTGGATTCCACCTCTGGCGACGTTACTGTCACGCTATGCTCGAGAGTCGATGGCTTTCTTTTTGTCGGAAGAATCGCTCTCTATGCCGTGCCGAAGAGCTCTGTTGCGAAAGCTGATTAAGGATGAGGAATGTGCTCCAATAAGAAGTCTACTTATGCAGGATTCATCATATTTTGTGAACTTACTGGAAAACAGGGTGATGGTAGGTGCTTTGAAACCTTGTTTTCAAATTGTACAAAAAGAGTTCTGTCATTCATATCATATGAAAAAGGGAGGGAAAAAGGACCCTAGACTGCTGAGTCGCTAGTGAATAATTTCAACGAGAATATGTGTATTTCACTAGACCTGGTAGGAAATACTGGACTTGATCAAGGCATGAGGAATCAGTGAATAAAAAGGGCTAGCATCGCAGCTATGTGGGCCCTCCTCACTGTAACATACTTCCATTCTTTTCATTAGGCAGCAATCACAACCTTCTGCCAAGCTTTTCCCTTCTCTACTTCCGATACAAGTTAATATTGCAACCCACATTCCACGGAAAACCACTACGGTTGATCGCTTCTGTTTCATGATTCCTCACTGCTCCATCGAACTCCGCTGTTTTTTTATCTGAATTGAGACTAATCTCACGAAACTTGGGTGAACATGGTAGTAACTATTCCAATACTAACATAAGAGCGGAGATTTGTCCGGGGACAGAATTTCGAATCGATATATGCCCAGGCCAACCAAGCCTTTCAGCTTTAGGACGCGGTTTATTGAGGCCAGGCTCTCTGGGAAGATGAAAGCATTGACTTTTCCATGGGCTGGTCATCGCGAGTCATTGCATGGACCGCTTACGAAAAAAAAAACTTTCAAAACATCGCTGCGATTCTGAATGTAAGTCGGATGCGGAGCGCATCCCGAAAAGAACCGAATTGATAAACGCCGAATTTTGTCCTCATCCTTCTATCCTTATGCTATATTCGGGTTTGGTTGCCATCACTGATCAGCAGAGGATCTGATTGTACATAAAATCATAAGTATTAATTGGATATTACAATCCTTCTTCTTGTTTTACGTAGTGTCATTCTCCCTTTCCATGCAACATTTTTTCCAACGAAAGAATTCTGGTGGAATTATAGGACGCCTCTGGAGAGTGGCGAGAACCATCTCCTGCACAGCAAAATGAATCGGGTATCATGGAGCGTGAAATGCTCTGTTTGCACATAATTGATGCCGTTTCTCGAAGAAATGTCCAATGGTTTGCTGACGCCAAAGATCTGATCATCAAACTGAGACAGGTGAGATTAATCCAAAGTTTCTAGAAAGTCGTAGGACTATCATGAAGGCCATGATTTGGTGTCTCTGGTGCGCAGCTGATTTCATCCCAAAAATAGGTGGCATAAGTAGCTCAAGTACTGATTATTAGCAATTCAGTTGTGGAACAATGCTGACTTCAAAGGACGTTACGTGGTTCATGCACCATGCAGTAAAGATCTACAAGAGTTGACGATCAAAATGATGACAGAACACAAGTATAAGGTTCCAAGACTCCTAGTGAACTGCTTCGTACGACATTACAGGTACCATAAATCCCGGAACAGATAGCTAAATTGATTTTGTTTATTTTTTGACTGTTGTCAATTTCAGACACAACAACAACGACCTTGATCTTCTTTGCGACATACTGTTTGTTTTCATTGGGAGATATGTCACAGATTTTTGTTTTGTTCGCGAATTCCTTGAAAGAGAAGTGATACCTGTAAGTACCGACCCCCTTTTAAAGCATTTGTTTGGAGCAAAATGACAACTGTTCAGACATACTCTATGGAGTGGAGGCGGAAACTTTTTTCGTATGTGCTGGGGAAGTTTGAAGCTGGAGGCTCGACTGTCATCAAGGATCTGTTGTATGTGAAAATCGTACAGTATGTATTGATTCCGAGTCTGCAGTGGGCTTTTGAACGCTATAATGTCGATGAAGTAAGTTTTTCTTCAGGGTTATTCATAAGTTAATTAGTACCTTCTCTGCTTTGTAATGACGTTTCAGATTCTTGGAGAAATTCAAAATCCTTCTGAGCAACCCGAAAATGACCCCAACGATCTGGTTTATCGCCTAGCGCATGTGAGTCTTGTTTCTTCTTTCTCCTGAACTGGTGTAGCACCCAATAAATCCATCCATTTAAAAATCTTTCAGATCATTGACCAAAATCGGCAAGTGATGAGCGATGGCATTGTGATAGTTTTGTATCAGCTTTGCACACTACTTGTGAAACATGCACCTCGGCATGTACATAATAATGATTCGAAGTGGGTCCTTTCAGTCTTACGTGGGCTTTAATGGATTTTAGTATTACATTTTTTAAATTTTTTTTTCCAAAAGGCACAGTTCACGATAATTGTGAGGCTCAGTAGGAATAATGTAAGTTTCGATGCAGAATACATAGTGCAAAAAATGGCGAGGAAAACGCCGAAACCGATGGATTTCGAGAAAACTAATGCTTCAAAAAGTAGTAGGAAATGGTTGTACGAGATTATTGTGTCTGTGACCGTCTGGGCGTCTCGTACGTAAGTGTACTATTTGTCGGCGTCTTAACGTTCCACTGTGGATGGTCCAGCGTTAACGGGGCCGTCATAACACGGCCATTTTGAGTGTGTACGTCGGCCAAGCCGGAGCTTTGGAGCTCTTATAACCCCCTGTCGAGGTTGTTTTTCGACATTTATCACGAACGAGTTTTACCACAAGCCTTGGACACTCCAGGCAATAGGGCAACTTTTTTTTTCATCAACTTAGAGACAGGCTGAGTGTGCATCCTGTACACCTACTCCATCCTTCTTATTTCACTCAGTTTTGTACATGTGGCTTTTAGGAAACATGGATGGCGATTGCGAGTCTTCATGTTATTCGCATGGTCTTGCCTCACTCCTACAAATAGGCAGGACGCTACGCTTCGATACACAGGCTTCCTTTTCATCTCGCATATTGTTCAGAAGTTCACGATAAACAGAAAAATAGTGCTCCAAGTTCGTGTGCTCATGCTTCTACCGTTTGGGCTATATACTCCATCGGTACCTTCCCTCATTATAGGTGTTCCAAGCGCTTTGCGGCTCCTTCCAGTATGACAGTCGCGAGCTTGTCAGACGTGCAGCCGACGTGGTCACAGCAGCCATGCCGATCCGAATGGACGATGGACACCATCAAATGTTTATCAATGTGAAACGCGTCCTCTGCGAGGAGGCCCACAGTCTGCAGCATATCCAACACATAGTGTACGATAACTCTTCAATATCCCTAATAATCAATAATTAATGATTTTTTAGAAGCATGGTGGTTCGGAATTATCGCTCTTACTTCTCATGTCGTCACGCCCTTTTCAAACCTCTCATGAATGCTGTACGTCGTGTAATAAGCACTCCGAATTCTGCCATGGATGGGTACGGTAGCTCCCTGTCTGTTGTTCCTTTTGTATGAACAAAGTTTTTCAGAGTAATGACTCGAAAACTTGCTTTGGATATGTGCGAGATGGTAATCAAATGGGAATTACTCCGTTTGCAAAAGGTTGAGCAGTTAACACAAGGGCTAACATCTCATGATGATGAGGTGAGAAAATAAGAAGTTGACAATTGCACAAGAAAAATGTAGTTTGAAGCATCATTACCTTTTACTGCCTCACGAACTATTCAGTTTGAGTCATTGCTGAATGATCAGGACAGGCAAGCAGGCCCTTCATCAAGCAATATTCCGACAAGTGAGTTGGATCATTTCTGAACGGTACTGTATTTCACATGCTCAAACTTCCAGGCAATGCGGGTGGTGATTTTGACGACCAGTTGTACAAGCAAATGTCAAAAGAATGTGCAGATGAAGTAGTTGCCATGCTTCTGAAGTTCGCCATACAGGTACCGGAACGAGAAAGGTTCGAAATACTGCTATTCTTCGCTTAAGAACACCTCTTGCAGCCTACGACCGGCGTTCAACCGCACCAGCTACATCAGGCGACAGTTGAAAACGGCAAACGAAGCATCGGACTCATGAAGCAATGTCTCAAATCCGCTGTTTGGGGTGATATAGTAACTATCAAAGTTGGATGGTCAGTTTATTAAGTTGGATATTGATAATTTGATGTAATTTTGTTTGAGTGATAATCCTGTGCTTTCCTTTTTAGGCTTGAAAAAGAACTAACAGTACCACCAGAGTCCTTGGTACGACAGGAAAACCAAGCCCAATTCGCTCAGTCAATCTCGCAATCTCAACAAGCACTTGAAGTTGTGATCAACCTGGTAACGATCATGGTCAGTGGTAAATTTCAAGTAACCAGGAACTGCTCCATCAACCTACGAAATAGAACTGATGGAGATTGTTCTGACATAGAATTCCCATCTATCTAGGCAATATTCGTAGGGGCCCAACAATGGTCAAGTCCTCAAAAAGGAGCAAAAAACAAAGCAGCAATCTGCTGATTCCCATTATATATGACTACAAGCTATGGTCGGTATTTCTAGTCCCAAGACGTGTCGTGTCGATGGACCAATTGCGTAGCCACTCAACATCGTAGAGTAGTAATAAAGTGGCGACAATAAATAGATTCGAAAGGAGCAGAAGTGGCACAATTCGTTATGCCGATATTTCACTGTCATGTAGGGTATATAGATGATACGATTGCTGCTAGTAATGTGCTCGAAATTTGGTGTCTCACAGCGTAAATAATGAAATTTTGACGATGTAATTAGCCAGTCAAGTTTTGGGAAGTGCCTTGACATCTATTCGGACCCACAGTAACGTTTTGAGAGCGTGTTCTGTCTATTCAGTGACCCGCAGGCTAGCCAATGGGTAAGTCCATGCTTTCATCTTGCGGGACTGGTCTGTGCCAACCAGGCGACTCTAAAGCGGTGGAAAGCTCGTTGGGCTCAAGGGCTACCACGATTTGTTCCACCATTCTTACCCTGCCCTTAGAGGATGTCATTTCTCAGAAAAGCCTAGTTAGAATGATGTGCAAAAGAGAGGAAGGGTAACTTTGCATAAGTGTGTCCAAAGTTCCTATGCTCAGCCAGCTGGCTTGTATGGTGGGGGACTCCAACTTTTGATAGATTCGCATCCATCAACATCTACTTGAAGACGATTTTGGTTCGAAATAGCGAAGGAAGAATGCAGAATAATTTTTTGTAGCCGAAGCCGTTACTACTACAAACTGTGCGCCCTCTTCAACGAGCTATAATTTCGTGCCTGAACTGCGGGCATAGCACGGTATGGAATTTCGGTTTTCTTTTTGTTCTTTTTTTTATAAATGTATTTATATTGTGTTGTACTATGCGGTTGATGCCGTTTAGTTGGTTCGTCTTGTCAATATGCTCGTCTCGAAATTATTTGAAAAATCCAACTGTTCGATGACTGGCATGTACGAATTCGAGATCCTCAACCAGTTTATATCAAAGTACTTGAACGACCATTTCAATTCCTATGTGAAGTGAGTTTATCGCGAATCATGCCTGGTTATTACAGATTTTTTGCAACTGAACTCCTTTATTCTTGAAAGCCCTTAAATTCAATGATATTTGCATCGCCCATACAATTTTGAGGCGATTCTCACTCTCGCGTCTTTAAAACGTCGAACTTGCTATCCCCAGGTTACATTAACTTACGATCCTTGCGATTTCTTCTGGATCTCGCAATAGGGCCCTGGCCTCCCGTACTTCTACATTTATTAATCGGAGATTAAGAATAAGTTTGTTTGTTTTACAGATCGTCGGCGTGTATGATAATGAACGCCTTCACGGCTTTATCATTACTTAGAGTAATCTGCACGCAACAGCCGGGATATCTGGACGCGATGTGCTTACAAGCATATATCAAGGTGCTTTATACCAACTTCTTTTTCTTTTGCTAACATACCAGCTGTAATAAACAGATACGAGCACGAAGATGTGTGGTGGTTGTAGGGCTAAGGGTGAACTTGTATAAGCTGATCTAGACCTCTAGGACCCTCCCTAGGTACCGGAAATGCGAAAGCTTTTGCTGATATACAATTGGTCGATAAAATCTCGTCGACCATAGAGTGCTGGCGTGTAGAAGTGTGATCATATTTCTGAGCCGTAGAATTGGTCGAGTTCGAGGCTGGCAGGATTGAGGAAAAGTCTTTGAGACAGGGCTTTGTTGGTTATAAAGACTTTTGGCTCGCGCATCATAGCGTGTAGATTCTTTTAATCAGCTCCTACATGTTACATAATGTCAGTGTGGGTGTAGGAAGTAGCATCTTCTGCCACACGTCAAGCTCAGAGAAATTAGTTTGTAAAAATGAGCCGTGAGACATTGGTTTATCCAGCAGCCCGTACAGATCTTTGACGTGATCCTTTTTACCGTACTGCTCTATTGCATCATTTACCGAAACCATTTTTGAAGGTACTCGAAAAGGCCGTTAGAGAGCACATAGGACACATTACAGAGCAAGGCGAAGCGACCAGAGAGAAAGGTTAGTGATTCATGAGTTTTTTAATTGCTGCTCTTCATTCGATTACTTGAGCAACTCGGAATTCCTTTNTTTAAGTTGCGACGGCTGAAATGATTGCTATGGCGTTGGAAATGTTGCGTCCTCGGGTTGAGGCTATATCAGCAGAAGCGAAAAGGACCATATGTCAGAATGTCTTGCTTCCACTAATTGAACGCTCTACCTTTGACAAAATCATTGATGTGGTGCTACGCGTTGTGTCCGAGTTGGTCGTAACACATCGAGATGAGGTTGGACTTTATCTTTCTTCCTCGCTTTTGGAAGTCTATTTAATCACCTTATTGGACTGTGGAAAGTTCCGGGAAAATGAGACATTATGATCTTTACAACTGTACAATTTGACTTCTACGGTGGTATTGGGTAGTTGGTGGTAGTCACGGGGAATATTTACTGACTAGACTCCTTTAGTAAGGTTTGGTACGAACCTTTCACTGTTCATGATTCTTGCATTGAGCACGCTCTTCATCTTTTTTCATTCAGTAGACAAGGGTCTTCATTGCGAAATCATTGTCCTTGCTAGGGTAAAAGGAGGGCAGTGGCCCAGTACAGTTTGTAAAGCGTCGGCGTTCGGAATTGTTTACAGTCTCATGGCCCATATTTCTGAAAATGCACCTTCGTCATCAGCATTTAAGGTGTGCGACAGGAGAGGAGAGGTGTGCGACAGGAGACAGGAGAAGAGCCACCTCGCTGCGGTCTGACCTTTTTAGAAGTCCACTATTGCGGTCTGTTGAGGATACTGGCAAGTGTTCCTGGTGGCTGTCAGTAGCTGACTTTCAAACTGAGGGCCTCATTATCTCTATTTGTTGGTGATGGGTGAGGAGCAAGGGCGTCTCTCAGTGTGCTATCTGTAAATAGTTTTACTGTGAGGAGAAATTTAATTTGAACTTGGGAGCGATAAAAAACTTCGCGTTTGTTAAACATACACCCAGAGTGGCTTCTGCCGAGGTCGACTCTGCCCTGTGCCGCTGCGCCACACCTCGGTTTCCATGGGGGCTAGAATGGGTCGTGTGGGAGCAACCAAAAATCACCTCTCATTTCGTTGATATGATCTAGTGGGTAGAAATATAACAATAAATCCACTCTTGCATGTGGGCTCAGTTCCATCCTTAGCAAACCTCGCTTTTTCAACTTCTTGCCATTTAGCGAGTGATAAATTGAGTATGAAAACGAGAGTTTTCATTCTAGCCGATAGACCGATTGAACCTTTTCAGAACTGCGCAAATCCAGGACTTCCACTTCTGGTGCGTTTGCAAAGTGTGGTCGAGAAGCGTTACAGGTTTTCATCATTTTTATTATTTTTGGTGTTTGAAAAATTGTGTGGTTAAATTTGAGCCCCTTCCGTTCAGAGCCAACAGTGAATTGATGAAAATGTTTCTGAAAGTCGTTCTTTTTGTGTTTGAACATCCACTTCTGCTTACCTCTGATTACGCTGAAAAGTTGGAGGATGCGTTTCATTGGGGCTTAACTGCACAGGTACATCAAGAGTTGTAAATGCCAAAGTAATGCCATATCATGAAGAAGTAGTAATTGCAGGACCGAGAAATGCGCGAGAAATTTCTCCTTGTGTTCGAGCGAAATCTGGCTGTGAATCCGATAGCTCGTCTGACGTACATACTCCGCGACAAGAACTGGGAGCCTTTCAGAGACTATTTCTGGCTGCGCCACGTACTGTGGCTGCTGTTACGATGTATCCCTGCTTCAGGTACATTTAAGGAACGCCACAGAGTAAGTTCGATTGAATTGTTGGAATTTGCCATAGTCAAGTGCTTCCAGTGTCTTCTGCTGCTGGACATCGTCGAATATTCATTGACAGTTCGGCTACTCTTTGGAGAACCATGCACGCGGTAGCGGGCTTCCGTCCATCGTCACTGGGCTCGGAACTGGAAACGGACGTTCATGCCATTTCCTCATCGCTCTACACCACGAAAATTGGCACTGATGTAACTGTTCCCAGTTATTAAGAAATTATCCTTTTTGTTCTTGCCTAAAGGCACAGTTCGCGATAATTTTGACGTACCCTTTTTTGGGTTGAAAAACGGAAGTGTTGATGTAGAAGAGTACATGGGTGGTGAAGAATGCGAGGAAATCCGCCTACTTCAAGGCTTTTTAAAAGTAGTGGAAGTGGAGGTTGTACGAGATTACCGTGATGGGCTCGGCATGTAGGGGTGTGGGGGTGTTTGGGCGAGGTTTCGCTTGCTCCCATTGCGCAAAGAGATGCCTACATCAAACCGAATTGTCCAAAACTGCCCTTCTCGGTCGCCATTGGTTATGCCAAGTTGTTTGAACTTCCTACATGGGAGTCTCTTGAGATTGTGGAGCCTCCACATTGCCGTTGAACTCGGTCACTATGGGTGTGGCGTTCAAACGATATAATCTCTGGTCCCTTGTTGTGCCCTATCCAGGACTTTTTCGGCTTTGTAAGGGCGGGTATTGTATAAGAGGAAGCCTCGAATTCATACCATAGGGAAATCACAGAAACTATTTTTATCGTGAACTCTGCCTTCAATTGGTTCAATCGGAATTGAAATAGGAGATCCTCAGCCCTCCGCAAGTTTAAATTGTACAAAATCGGGTTTAGAGTAAGGCAGATGAAGAAGTACCCATGGAGACTGATCAGGAGGGAGCGAGTGGAGATTCGAACATGTCTACTCGTATGGATGAATATCTTGAAGATCAGAAGAGTTTATTGATCGAAGCAGCGTCATTCGACTTCTCAGCAGCAGTGGATTGCATCGTTGGACTCGTATTCACTGTTCAAGGTCAGAAAAATTTATTTTTTTTACTTGATTGCTCCTAGCAATTAGATACCGGGTTGGGTAGGAGGCTTTCCGTGAAATGTGTGGCACCAAAACAGGGATATAAGTCGTGACCCAAACCTATTCAACGAATCTTTTAGAGCGACCCACTTTCTAGTATTACTGGAATGCATTGACTAAAACGGGGAGTAAGATGGGGACTGGCGTTAATCAGTCCCGTCTGAGGGATGTGCCCTTACACTCGACTTCCACTCAGAATCGTGGTGGCGTAATGAATGCGTATGTGGTCTATGCAATGACTTGCGGTGGCCAGCCGATGTACAAGTCAGTGCTTTTATCCTCCCAGACGAGTCTGGTACCAATTCACCGACCCCAGAGGGATAGAAGGCTTGATTGGCTTAGGCGAATATCGATCTGGGATTCGAACCCATGAGCGCGTGTCTGTTGATATAGTGCACCCCATGCCACTACACCACCTCCGCCCGAGGAACTAATAATTAGTTGAAAAATAAAGTCGAAATATTGGATTACCAGCTTTTCTAACTAGGCAAAGTTGAACTTTCGTTCTTCCATTGAACAACAAGCTGTTAGAACATGAATATAGCCAACTTCTAGAAAAATCATGAAAATATTTGGGAAATTCACTCGAAATAAAAGGGCGGGTGAGGAGAAGACATGTCTGACGTTACACATTTGCACATTGTTAACGTCGAATATTTCGTCTGGAAATTAATGGAAAATTCTCGTGGGGAACTCTCCTTATCTTGCTCCATTGGTTCCCCAGCTCCAAGAAACTCGGAATAACGAAGAATTCTCCAACTCTTCACTTCATATAATTCTCCTGCTTCCAAGCAATACAGGGTAAACTGGTGTATGTTAGCCGATTCTATTCTGAGGTGTTCTACTGATTTTGTTGAGTCGCGGAGCCATTGGAGGAGTTTTTGGGTTGCACATAAGAAAGAACGTAGTCGGGTGGGGTCGTCCAGCTGGTCTAGCACCGCTAGCATGTGTACGGAGTAGACTTTCTTGGAATGTCGTCCGGAGTAACTCCAACCCCTCCTACCCTATTCCATTCCTCATGCCATCGAAAATAGAGATGCGGCTTTGTCCAAAGTTGAAGTACTCGGTCTGAACGTACCTACCCTCACCTAAAGTTAACGAGCTCACCTATCAATCGCATATTCTTTTTGCAAATGTTGAACACTTTCAGATGACATAGGGTTCATTAGTGACATGTTCTCCCATCTGTTTCATTCTCTATGGATTTCAATGAGTGAAGAGGAACGGAGCTATATTGGAGGTATTTTTTTGCTGATTGCAAGACGGTCTCAAATAGAAGCTCAATGTACTCTTTCAGGATTGGCAGTACCTTTCATGACGGCAGGTGGTCATGTGCAACAAGCTCATGCTGTTCACCCTGTGATCAACATCCTTTTGGAAACATTTTCTCACTGTAATCCACCAATTCCCATTGATGCTAATGCCATTCAAGTGGGTCCTCTCAGTGCTTGGAATGAAAAATGCCAGCTTAGTCCAGCTTGAAATTTGTTCTTTTACAGTTTATTTCTCATTATTATCATTCGTGGCATCGTGGGATCTTGTTACTGGAAAGCCGTGCCCTATGTATACCACCAATGCTCAATAGCCCAGAGTGTTTGCAGCAGGGATCTGGTATGAATGTTCAGGAAAACTTGGTATGTTTCCAGGCGAATGCTCCTATTTTGTCAATAAGTTCAGCTTCTTTCTAAATTGGTCATCTTCAGGACGTGTTGAATTGCCTGGGAATGCTCTACTCTGAACTTGCCGAGCAGGATCAGTACGCTGCTGTGTGGAATCGACGGGCAGTTACAATAGACAGCGTCAAAATCTTGGCTATGCAGCAACTTGTACGAGTTTTCGCGCAACTACTACCCTCGCAGTCGTGAATTATCTCGGATCTATCATTTAGGGTGACATTGAAGAAGCGTTGAATTATGGTCAGGCGGCTGCTAGTGCAATGCTCCAACGGTTAGAAAGTCAGTATGGAAGAACTTCTATCACTGAAGCCAATCTCCAAGAATATGAGTTCTTCGATAATGCTTACATACAGTGAGTAGTTCGCTTTCGGCTAACTTTCAAAAAGAGGTATTTGATAAGGAATTCTCCTCCGGAAGCGATAAAGTAGGAAGGGGGAATGGAATGACAGGTCCAACAACAGATCGAGAACTGCCAACGGATACAATGATTTTTTGAAACGGTACAGGCGCCTGCTTGAATCCTAGTTTAGCCTGGCGGAATATTCACGGGTTTTCGTTCTGGTAAGCACCCATCCATCTCGATGGTCAATATTTTCAGTCGTCTTGAAGAAATGTGATTGTTGTACCACAGAGTTTTCGCAGAGTCTAGCGACTTACAGTGGGGAACACGAAGATCAAGGCAATAGCTGGAGCCATACCGTCCCCTTTTCCGATGGTTCTTCACTAACCAGCATTTTCGAATTTTGTAGGGGCGTGATGTTGTTGGTTCAGTTGTGATATGTCTAGTTGATATTGTGCTTGTGGGATCCTGAATATCGACTCCAATTGAGTGTCCCCATCATTCCTATTTGAGAGGAAACAGTAAACAGCAAAACAAGAAAGGGTTGCCTGGGGAAGTTTAGCGAGATTTCCCAATGTTGTCCTTATCGTATAATGTGTTCATTGTGGCTTCCGTTTTGACATTCAATATGGTATATTCAGTTACCTAAATGGAAAGAGTAACAACCTCTTTTAACTAAATTTCTCAGATGTACAAAGGAATTGTGTCGTTGGAAAGAAGTATGTGATATAGCAAGAAGTTCTCATGTTGAAAATTTGGAACTCCTCTTCGAATCTTCTGTTCACCTTCCCGATTGGAGTCTCGCCAAACAGTGCCGCGATCAGGTGATTCTAATTTCTTTATTCAGATCTTCAGCAAGGTTTCAAGCCCTAGATTGTTTCCAGATTGTCGGCTGTTATCGATCCGATTTTGTTATTCCAGCAATCACGTATGGTGCAATGCTTGCAGTACTGGTTTGTTCCTTATAACATTTGAGTAGAAGTTTTGCGGCCATGTGACGTAAGTGGGGTCCATTATCTGTTTAACACGTTGACGACAACGCACGTTTGGACATTTTTGGCCGCGTGGGACAGACGCAGTTTTGCGGCAGCTTCGACCATCGTGGACGTGGGCAGGCATAGTATGGGATTGTGTTGAAGGTGTGCTTCTGTCCCTAACAGCTTGCAGAAGTGTTCGAAAAACAGAGAAAGTGTGCGAATGCGGGGTAGCTAGTTAGGAAATTTGTGTTTATTTGCAAAAGGGCAATTTATAGACATAAGGGGTTTTAAGAAGTTGTAGAGACGCCTTTGAAGATGGTAGAACTTGATGAACCGTTTTGCTTTTCCTTCTTTATTCCTTGGAAAGAGAAGCTGCAATGGTGTGATCCATTGTTTAAGGCGAGGGATCACTTGAGCAGTTTAGAGGCCGTACCTATGCATTCAGTATAAATTTAAAGGCACGGTTCACGATAACTTAAGGTTTAATGGGCACCAATGACACCCTTGCTAAAATGAGATTTGATGCTGTGTATGAATTATGTAGTGTGTCTGAATTATATTTTTCTATTCATTTTCTCGTGTCACATCCTTGTGATGTATTATCAAATAAATAAATAAATAATAGAAGCGATATCCCAAAATAGTGCGAAAACGGCCAAAGAAAACACGAGAATCGCCATATTAGAGAAGTGTAATACTTCAAAGAAGTAGAAAAATTAATGGCTGAAGGAGAATGTGACGACGAACATTGCTTGAAAGGGGCGCTTAGACGATTCGTTCAAATTTGAGTGGAATTGCATCCAGCTGGCCACCGTAAACTGCCTGTGTGCAATGTGTGCGACTCCTTGCGAATCGTTCAACCTCTACAACGCTGAGAGAATTCGTCCGCCTTCGAGTGTGTATGTCGGCTATGCCGGTTTTGGAGCCCTTATTACCCCTTCTCTAGGCCATTTGTCGGGTCGAAGTCGAATGCGGGCACACTTCAGAAATGGGATTGATCAACTCCAAAGATTTTATTCCTTCCATCTTCATACATACTGCCCAAAACTCTATCATTTTATATCCTCGCTCTTATTTTTTCGTCCAGGGTGACCCGGAAGACGTTCCTACAACACATCCGAAGAAAATGGTGGAAGAGGTTACCCAAGCGTTAGTGGTTGGCTGGCGAGTTCTACCTCCAATCCTGACATCAGCACACACAAAACTCCTCCAAGTGGGTTTTTTCTGTCAAGTTTATCTTCTCCCGAAGTTGCTGCTATCATCATCACCCATTTAGCAAATGACGATGATTCGTGAAGTGGGAGATGTGCTTGATCTCAAACGCGCCCTTGATGCTGGCAATCAGAATTGTGGTGCTGTGATGCAAGAAATGAAAACAGTCATTAAAATTTGGAGGTGTGCTTCCAAATGAGCCAAATTTGGCATTTTTCTTTTAGATTCTAGCTATTTCTGCAGTCATCGAATTATTGTTTTGTTGCAGATCTCGCACATACTCCTCATCTGACGATATGTCGTTTATCTCGTTAATGTACGATTGGCGAAGTCAGATCCATGCCATGATGGTGCAGCAGTTCCATGAGTGGGAACGCAGTGGGGTCAGTCGGTCCCTAGTTTGCGCTGATGATAAAACTGAGATCTACCTCTTAGCACAACTTCTACAGATCGTCATGCCTCCGGGGATGAACCCGCAATCGATTCTCCCTATCCACTCGGCAGCTACAGGACAGCTATTTCTGGCGAGAGCGGCACGAGAAAGAGGAATGGATCGACTGGCTATCAGAACTCTGAACAAGTGAGTACCTCCAATCGCATGATCATTTTTGAGCTTTGTTTCAACTAATTTCAGACTGCATACATTGATAACCCTCCCTATGATGGACTGTCATCAAAAGATCATTGATCATCTCAAAACTTTGCGACGAATGGCAAAGAGACATACGACTACACCACAACAAAAATTGGAATTTCTTCAGGAGGCATGAGGCTTTACCCAACGTCGACTTTGAGAAACCGTCGAGTGTTTCCTTTCAGGCTCTTCTTATAACTCGTGCTGCTCGCATCGAAGATTTCTCCCGTGACCAATGTTGCCGTCTTTTCTACCAGAAAGGCGCTATATTCAGCCAGCTGGAAAAGTAGGCGGTCAAAACTTTTACTGTTTTTTCACTGGACAGCACTTATGCACTTACACGTCACTGAACTGAACCTGTTACCTTGCATGGAGGTAATCGAGGGCGGGCTGACTGGAACTGAACGTAGGTTGCCTAGACGTGGTGTAACATAATGATAGGATGAATGAACGATCTGCATCGGTTTTATGGTTGAAAACACTAATGCTATTGGCAAGCCACCAGATAAGCCTGAGCTCAAATTCCTGGTGTCTAAGGACTCTTGGACGCTCTATCACTTAGTGGTGGTCGGTATTCCTTCTCAACCACATCGCATTCATTTACGACTTAAAACCACAACAGAATGAAGAATAGATCCCGCGTGTTTTTGGCGAATTGTTCTTTTTTTGAAATCGAAAACTTCTTCAATGAGTATTAGTAATGTAGGAGTGCTGCTCTAATTTCCACATTTTTTCAGAAATGAAGATGCGATGCATGCATTCGCCACTGCGGCTACTATGGTTGATCCATCCAGCTCACCACAACTGAACACTGCATGCAGTATGTTCAAGACGTGGGCGCACCATTTGGACAACTTATTCTTCAGTGAAAAGTGAGTTGCTTTAAATTGCTATCGACCTTTGGAGGAATTGACACCAACAATTTAGACACGAAGCTTCTGCATTATCTCGTGGGCTATCGGCCATTAACTGCTACATCGAAGCGGCCAGAGTGGAAAATGAGACTAGGGCGCGTAAATACATAGCCAGGTATGGCATTTCTATTTTTTTCTTATGACGCGTTTGATTAAAAGAATTATCGTGAAGTTAATAGGGACAGGGTCAAGTGTGCACATCCTTTCTTACTCTTTGTGAACCCACGAACTGCTGCTTTTTTTTCTGATGATAACAATTTCTTTTATTGTTTGTTACAATGAAATAAATCCAAGGGATTACACCGTAGAGGCTTGAATTTGAATAGGATCAATTCTCTTCCAATTATTTTTACGGCCCGAATGGTTTGATTTTTAATTAAGAAAAAAAGTTCCTGATGGCACCTCACGGAACTTTTGAAATAGACTCAGAACCTGGTTCATGTTAAGTACCAGGTATTTTGTAATTCTCTNTGGCATCTGGAATATATGCTGCTGCTGGGCTGGATAACTTGCTTAAGGAGCGGTCCCGATCTATAGTACCGTTTAATTGGCTTCCTTGGTTGGTTTTCTGTGGTTTTCGTGAAGTTGTGTGTTACTTCTTAAAATTGGTGCTTCATCATTATCCTTTCAGGCTGCCACAGCTGATGACTGAACTTCAAGAAAGACCTACTTCTGGATTCACATCGATCGTGCAGAGAATAGCAGCAGCCTACCCGTCTCAGATAGTGTCTGCTCTTCGACCATTGTTAGATCCTGTCTTGATCGATGAAGTGATCGAAGCCGGTGAGAAGTTACTTTTTGGAAGATGGTACCGTTCTGAAATTGTTACTTACAGTTGCAATGGACCTTCCGGTGCCATCTTTCCCCGATGGTCACAAATATGCTGCCCTATGTGAAGTGCTGGAGAAAGCTTGTAGAACACGGGTAACCGATGTTCGAGTATGTTGATTTCCCTAATGAGCGGCCCCCTCATAGCTGACATGAAGTATTGTCAAAACGTATGACTCTTTCTAGATGTGGAATCGCCTGCTGTCAGGCTTTTCGTCTATGCGTGAGTTTTGGGCTGAACGGCATCTGAGATACGCTTCGCAGCTAAAGGACGAGATTCTTAGGTAGTCCCTCAGCTTTCTTATAGTTGCGCCTACATTGTTTCATCAAATTCTTAGGTGCCTTTACAATGCTCGTGAAGCACGACTGGAAACAGCTTCATTGGATCAACGGGCTTTAACAGCTCTGTCGGAATGGTGTACCGAGCTGAAGCGAATCAACTTTGACGATATAATTCACGAACATGAAGTGCCATCTTCATCTCGGCATGCTCTTCCTCTCCAGACAGAAGATCAGGTAGGCTTTCAATAACTGGGGTTAAATGCTAATTGAATTGATTTTGAGCAAAGGGTGAGACCTTCTATGGCTGATATTGAAAGACCTACCGTGGGTTTAGACGGAGGTGGTGTAGTGACGAGTGGAGCACTTCACACACGCATGGTCATGGCTTTGATTCCCGGATTCATATCTGCCTAGGCTAACCAAGTTTTCTATCCCTCCGGGGTCGGCTAACTGGTACCAGACCCGTCCGGGAGGATAAAAGCACTGACTTATACATTGGTTTGCCAACGCAAGTCATTGTGTAGGCCATACGCATTCAACAGCGCCACTACGATTCTGAGTGGAAGTCGAATGCATGGGCGCATCCCTTAAGCGGGATTGATTAACGCCCCGAGACTTTAGCCTTGACCTGACTTATTTTGGAATTGAACTTTAATCATTCAGTTCATCGACGAGTTTCGTGCTGAGGTGCTTGAAATGCTCGAAGTGGCTCCCTTACCTGTTGGATCTACCTTGTTGAAACTGGCTGAAAGTGTAATTAAATGGCAGACAAAGCTACACAACCGCCTATACTCCCTGCCGAGGTAACATTGGAGTTATTCGACTGCTAGGCTCATCATTTCAAAGAGCTGCCTGAATTGCAGACGGTATCCTATTCGGCTGTCCAGCAAGTTCCTTGCTGACTACAGTAGCGCGATGGCTTGTATAGAGATTCCATCTTCATTCAACGCCAATATGACGAAGGTTGGTTGTTGCGAGAAAAGCGGATTTAAGCCAAAGTACCAATCCTGTTCAGCAATATCAATACGTAACTCTGATAGCACGATTCAATCCCTATGTGGAAGTTGTAGTCAAAGGTGGTCGTGTAATGAAGAGGCTACAGATTATGGCAGTGAATGGAAAGGTGAGTTATGAACAACTTTCGTATCTGTGATAAACCCTGGAGTCAAGGAAAGGGACTGTCTCAGTAGGAATCATGTTCGAGCATTTAGATGTGATTGAGCGCTTCCAGAGTCGAGCGTCGTGCGTTGAGCGCTGAGCGCTTGTAGCGCCGCCGCTAACGTTTGCACTGGAGCACGCTATTTTATCTCTGACAGATACCAATATTTCAGTGTGAAATAATTGCTTTTTAGACGTGCGTGTACTATCTGCAGCGCTCTGTATTTGAAGAAAAAACGAATCGCTGTCAGCAGTATTTGCAGATAGTGAAAACGTTACTTGTCAAAGAGAGGGTAAGGTTCATTGACTCACTTATGGAAGCTGAAGATCGCCAGATGATTTTCCAGTGTGTGAACAAATGCTTTCTAGGAAACCGCCCGTCGTCATCTTTCCATTTTCACGCCTACGCAACTTTGTGTTTCGCCTCATGCTTTGCTACTGGATTGTGGAGGTATTAGTTTTACGAACCTTTGTTCTGATCCTATTCTATTTGAACGTCTGAGCAGGTGCATATCCAATGAGTCTTGTTGCGAAGAAGCCTCACATATTTGATGTTATTCGCCCACTTGACGTTTTTGCACGATATGGTATGACATTTGGCATGAGACCAGATGATGCCATTACCATGTTCTACGATCGACTAGTACCTCCTGAAGGATCTCCTCAAACTGTCATGCTGGAAACCTACAGGTACTTGACCGTGAGGCTATCCGGCAGTTGGTAGCGCCGAGCTTCTTGGAGAAACTGTTTTCAGTTGTGAATGATTGTTATTCCTTATTTTTTCAGGGGCTTCGTTGTTGACAATTTTATTGGTCCCTCCATATTGAAAAATTACGTCCTAGAACGTTTTACTGATGCCACTTACTACTACTTATTCCGCAAACGGGTATGTTGAATGCATTTGGCTGGGTTCATTCTCAAATATCTAGCTGACCGTTGTTTCAGGTTGCGCAACAACTGGCTGTGTTGAGTGTATTGGAAATGCTTGTACGTATGTCTCCATTATTCCTGGAGGATCTGTCGATTCGGACATCTACTGCTCAGCTGGCTACTCCGCGATATAAGTTCGCGATCGATGAAGGTACATAGGCCCACTTTCGTTAACTTCACCGTACGGATCCGTTACGATAATGCTTAACTTTCAGACTGTGAACGTACCGTGCCATTTCGATTAACTCCAAATTTCCAGTGGTTTTTAGGGATGACTATAGAAGGTAACTTGTTTTTCGTCGATGCTACTAGAACGAAGTTAATTTTTTCTCAAAAAATCTTTTTTTTTCTCAATTAATTTTTTTCTTGCGCCCTGGTCAATTAGCACCAAAGTCGAGTCAATCTATCCAAAAAAATGAAAATTCGATTTCAACAAAATCTGAGGTTGGGAAGAAAAGAGTGAAGGGAAGGATTGGGTCTAGGAGTAAGGTTAAGAAGGCCCACACGCGAGATGACTTTACTCCCAGTCTTAACGTAAGTCGGGAAACACTAGTGAAAGGAGCTATGAGATTCTCCCTTCTGTGAAAGGAGAATCACTTCAAGCAGAGGTTCTTCCAACGGTGGTAAGGAGCAAATGATAACTGTCAATAAACGGCAGTAAGCAGCGGTTAAGTGCGTATAGGCAGCATATTGATATGTATGTCTGGAAAGATTTCCATATCTATCAAGGGGCGAAACTACACGAGCAATTCCTTATTCCTATGGCAGTTCTATGAAAAGCTCTAGGGCATTTCGGAAAACCTGGAATATGCAAAATTTTATGCGAGCAATTAGCGAAGGGCCTAATAATATCACTAAAGCCGTTTTCATTTGGGAGAGTTGTATGGTGTCCACCTGCGTACTCTGGCAAAGAGGAAAAGTATCACTAAGTATACTGAGGTAAGGCATTGCTGCCATCATGCCACTGGGATATATTATTCTTAACTGGGGTAATCACCAACTAACACAAGGCGCGTGGCGAGACAACTAGTTAAGAATTGCTACGTGATCGAAGGGGTTGGAAATCAGGTCACCACACATCTGGCTTTTAGTTCTGTTAGCTATCCCGTATCACATTTTTTTGAAGGTGACTTCTTGTGGGCTGCAGCGGCTGCTATACGATGCCTTTTCCGTCGGGATCAACATTTGTTACTTCGACCATTGATTTTGGACGAAATAGTAAGCAAAGGCAACCATGATCAGGTAAATTGGTACCATAAATCTGCTCTATACCGGTTATTAGAACTTCTCATTTCTAGTCACTGGCTTGTGCTGAGGCGAGCAGTTTTATTGAGAAAGTGACTGCTGAAACAGCTAGTGAGTTTCCTTTTAACTTTCATTCTCCATGCTGCCCTCAGGCATTTCCTTTCGCTTCCCATGTTTTGTGAAATGGACAAGTTCTTCTCAGGAATGGCTACACAAGAAGCATCTTTGCTGCAGGAGGAAATACAATTGGCCATAGAGAGTGCGCGCAACGAAGGGAATCTCTCTCAGATGGATCCAAGATGGCATCCATGGTTTTAGTCATGTCGATGTGTCATATATAGGTATATGTATAAGGAATCTTGCGTTGTGTCAAAATGTTNACTTCTCATTTCTAGTCACTGGCTTGTGCTGAGGCGAGCAGTTTTATTGAGAAAGTGACTGCTGAAACAGCTAGTGAGTTTTCTTTTAACTTTCATCCGCCATGCTGCCCTCAGACATTTCCATTCTTTCCTTATTTTGAAAATGGATAATTTCTGTTCAGGAATGGCTACACAAGAAGCATCTTTGCTGCAGGAGGAAATACAATTGGCCATAGAGAGTGCGCGCAACGAAGGGAATCTCTCCCAGATGGATCCAAGATGGCATCCATGGTTTTAGTCATGTCGATGTGTCATATATAGTTATATGTATAAGGAATCTTGCGTTGTGTCAAAATGTTAATAGCGGGTTCATGGTGTAACGAGTCTGTTAAATATAAGCTACAGTAATCTCGTAAAAATTCTGGTTCTTTTGATGAGCTTATTTTTTCTTTTGATGATTTGCGATTTTCTGAATCTCATAATCTGAGCTGTCCTTGCTAGGGACGTTAATGAATGTTCACATTTTTCTGACTTCATTCACGAGGCTATGGCGCTGTATGCCCACTTACTTTCCCAGAAGAACGGTGAGGGTGGAAGGAAGCAAGGAGGCCTAAAAAGGAGTGTGTGGGAACTGATCTACTTTGTTAGGGTGGGGATCGTCGCTACTTTTCAGGCGTTCAGGTGACAGGTATTGAATCGACGGCCCTTTGCTTTCTTCCCGCCTCACCTCCCGGTTAAGTGGAATCAACGGAGCCTTAAGTAGCTGTAGAAAGAGTAGGAGAGCAGGAAAGCGCCAGTGCTGCGCCTTCCCTTTTGCGGCTAAAAAATTTCCATATGGCTACTCTCCTGCTCAAACCGAGCAAATTGGCGAGCGAATTCAAGACGTCAGTGCTCCTTTTAAAAACGTCATTCGGTCCTTGGTGTTTGATGATTCGAAAATGAGAGTGAAAGGGCGACAACTTAGTCGCTTACACTTTTTAATAGACGTTGTATTCACAAAAAGTGGACCGGAACTGAGCGATTATGAATGTTAAATTTGAAGGGGGTACTGCGAAGGCGACATTTATGGAAAACGAATTGTTCCACGTTTTTTGGGTGGCACTGAAGGTGTGTCGTGGGCCTAGTATAAATGAAGTGTCTCGTAGTGTAGGTAGATGTCGCTGTTCGAGTTTTTACAGCTCCTTTCGCTGCAAAGTGACTAACATTTAGGATTTGCCCTGAGAAGCTGCAAGCTTTATCCTCAGAAAACCCGGAAAACATTCTGCACAAAAGAAGGTCCTAATTTGTAGTTGGCATACCAAATTTCTTGGAAATTCTCAGTTTTTTACGATCGACCATCGTAAAATCACCAGGCCCAAGCGTGGTAGAGATTTTCGCGACTACTAGCTCTATCGAAAGAATCATTTTCGGTGATTACTCTTAGAGCACAGTTTGGATCATCACGAACGTCCGAATTGGGTTGTCAGGTTTTTGTGCGAGTCGATATTTGTGGAAAATGTGTGTTTTCGAGGTTACCCTACGCCGCCGAGGCCACTGCTGTCGCTTATTCCAGGGGGCAGTTTTCTCCAGTCAGAATGTAATATCCGTTAGGCGAGGGTTACGTCATGTAGCCTCTTCATTCATCGGCCGATGATCTTCCGGTTTAGAAGCACCGTCAAAAAGAACTCAGTGAAAAAAGAACCAAGGCAGATGTGTTGTAGAGGAACTCAAAACGCTGTGTATGTTGAACCGCAAATTTTATTATGAGAAATGGAGAGAGAAAAGATCAAGCCAAATAGTGAGCTTATCCAGAGGAAGGCATGGATGACCCATCGCTCCTCAATTTCCTTCTATAAATGGCAGAATAATATATCAAAATATGCAAGCCGGCAAAAAGCTGACTCATATGAGAAAGATCCGCCGCAAAAACGTCTTTGCGAATTGGCTGCTTTCACAGTCCGCCTGCAGCTGGGGGCGGGGCTTGTTTACCACTGAATCTTTACCGATACCACAGGCCGAGTAGTCTTCTTGCTGATGGACTATGAAAGCAGCCATTATTGTAACCGACACACATTAATCAGAGGTTATGGGTCGCAGGTCATAGCGACTTCGGTATTGAAATACATATCCTTCGTTATGTTATCGGGATCAGACGTCTTCGAAGAGGGTACGGATAAAATCATGGAGGACGGAGGGCGGGATACTTCAAGGAAAGCTGTACGTGAAATCTACCACTCGCACCGACTTTCACTTAACTGTGAGGTACTACAGCGAACCTCTACCTTTTCTTACCTTACAAGTTCGATTCTCCCCTCGGAATAACTGCCTTTCCAAATATTTAATAGGCACACTTTTTCCTCACTTAAAGAAGGTGCATGATCGCATCGAATCCAGTGCCTCATTCACTAAGAGGAAAACTCGACATAAGCAGACTTTCACCCCAAAAAGTGTCGCTTTTGCTAATTCAGGGATCTTCGGTTGCTGTATCACGCACTCTAACACAGATCGCATCGTCACCAAATACAACTAAGCCAATCATCCTAAGAAACTCACTGAAGCTTGTCGAGAAAAACAGCATGGCGAGCTTCTGCCCCCTACCTTACCCAAATGCTCGCAAGACGCATATTTCTAAAGAAATCCAAGGAGAGATGGATTAGGTGGCCGGAGGCGGGCCTAGCCGCCCACCCTATTCCTCTTACCCTTCAGCTTCTCCTCACCTACTCCACGCCCACATATAGGTAAAGAGGCAGTTGGAGAGGCTGACCTTAGTTCCACTCTGTCTAGTCCTCCGACATTGCCTTATGACTAACAAATGTTGCCCACTCCGTTCGTTAAGGCATATCCACCTGAGAAGAAGTGAAGTTAAATAGTTAAAAATTCTGTTGGCCCTCTTTTTGACCCAAACCCTCCCTAGTTCCGCAAGAAGGACAACCAGGGGGACGGAACTTACGTGCGTCCGAGGATGCGCGTGGCAACCTGACGAAGTTCGTGAAGATTTGTACGACTCTGACGCCAATTTTTGGGGCACAAACTCGAAGTAGAGCACGTTATTAGGGTCAGATGATCCTTTCAATCTACTTTACTTCAAACTTGGGCCCCAATGATAGGCGCTAAAGTCGTTCAAATCGTCACAAACTTTGCCGCGCGCATCCTCGGACGCACGTATGTACCAATACCCGGACAACCATTGTCGTGAGAAGGGACTTTGTAAGGACTATAACTAACGATGATGATTACATTGTTGATTAAATTCCATTGCACGCTGAATAAAAAATTGGAGAAAATAAAAATTTAAGAACTTCAAAATCTCATTCAAGTAATCATTTGAAGGAATCGTGCGAAAAGAAAAGATGCTGACTCCATCATAATTGTTTTGCTCGAAAGCTATGTCTGTAGTGCATTCAATTACGTCACTGCCCAATTTCGTCATCCTGGCATCAGCAAAAACATTCAAAGACTGGAAAGAATTATGAGCAGTCAGAATCATCGCAAAATTTTCAAATTGGTATTTTGATGGAAAAAACTTTGCGCTGAAATTCATCATGAGCCGAATCAACGCCTGCAAGGCATGGATCTCTTCTAACTATAAGCGTTATATCGAAAAGTGGCTATTAGGGTTCAACGATGAAAAACGGGAGGTTACGGTAAGAAAGGTCGGAGTAATGGTCATAGTGTTCACCCTGCTGATGAAGAGAAGATGGATAAAATCAAGTGGTGGAGCGCAGAGACAGGACCATTGACAAACTTCCCGCGAGAAAGACATCCCTGCTGAGGTCGTTGACCGAACTTCACTCTAAGAATTGAAGACGGTCAGGAAGATATATGTATAAGTGCCTCAGTTTCTTACAGAAGCAGAGACTCAATACCAAAGATTTGTCTGCAGTAACATTCTTGAGCTAAAAATGGGCTCTATCGTCCTGGCTTGTTACAACTAATACCTTGTTTCAACTGGAATTACAGGAAGGAAGTGGAAGTAGAAACTGGTGTCACTGATATTGTAATCAAAATCAAATAGGTGAACTAAAGGCGCAGTTCACGACCAAAATGATTTCTGTGATTTTCCCGAGGGATGAATACGAGGCTCCCCTTCATACCAAGCCTGCCCTTGTAAGGTCAAAAAACTCCACGGATAGGGCACAATAGGGGGCAGAGATTGTATCGTGTGAATGCCACACCCATAGTGTACGAAATTCAATGGCTTTGTAGAGGCTGCACTATCTCAGAGGACTCCCATGTAGGATGTTCTAACAACTTGTCATAACCCATGGCGACAGTGAGAGGCAGTTTCAGACAATTTCGGCTTGATATAGCCATCTCTTAGCAAATGGGAGCAAGTTGAACCTCGTCCAAACACTCTTTACATGCCATTCCTATCCCGTTGATCTCATACAACCTCCACTTCCACTACTTTAAAAAGCCTTGGAGAAGGCGGATTTTCTCACTTTCTCTGCCACAAAAGGGTATGTCAAAATTAGCGTCAACTGTGCCTTTAAGGTGTTCCGGTAAAAAATTTACCGCATATTATCTTATGGCATTGCATAGGACCTCGTTGGACGGCAGAAAGATCAGCAAGACCAGTACTGGTAGCGTTTAGTAATGCAGCAACAGTCCTTTAGGAAAAACAATGAAGGAATTTCTTCTTATGGGTGTTCATAACGTGGAAGAAACGCATTGGAGTACACTCTTTTCAGATCGCGTTGCTCCTACTTCAGCACTCATTTTTTGTGTTTAACCACGACTGAAGTTCAAAGGAAACTATACGTCCGAAGGGATTTTGTTAATCAGAGGAATGCGTTACCTGGATGCAGCACGTTGCGTTGGAGGATATGACGTTGCAAAGGGTGTTTTTGTTTCCCCCAGGACACGCCATCCCAGGGAAAGCCTTCTCGGCGAAAGTGATATTTATCTCGGGTGAGATCATTGTAATTAAACTTCTACACCATTAAGGTGTTTGAAATTATTCCGTTGTCAAGATGACGAAGATTTCGTCATTCTCCTCGCCATCGATGCACTACTTTCCACCAGCGATTCCCCTTTTCATCTTGAAAGGGTACCCAAAACCACCGTGAGCTGTGCCTTTAACTGGGCCTAGGTTAGCCGTTACGCCTCCTAACATCTACTAAGGGGTGGTTTCGACGAAAAGCATATTCGAGCTCCTTTCTCTTTTGAGATTGTCATAAAAGATAAGATAAAGTGGGTGACGAGAGGAGGATTCCAGAGATGGCTGAACTTTGTCGGCGAATTTCACCAACCTTTTTCCAAGCCACTTAAATCATGGCGGTGCAACTCTCTCACAACCTACTGATAAACATTTAGTGACGTTGCTACGGGCAACCATTTTTTGATAAGCTTTCGCATTGAAGCCGCTGTCATGTCGAGAACTGAATTAGTGCCAGGTCTCTCAGCTGACATTCAAGTACTTTGCTCTCTCAAGCATTGACGGAACTCTTAGACGGATTTCTCCTTCACTTGTACGCGTTCTGATATGCATCAACCGGCTTGACAGCTGAAATTCGTTTTCTAGTAGTTTGAATGGATTTGTGTAGGAAAAACCTACTACAAACAGTTCCTCCGTAGAATAGCTTAAACCAATCGCAGTAGGATGTGCCTGTACTTTCCGTTGTTCTTGGTTTCGAAGGTTTGGAACTTTACTCCTCCTGTTCTACGCCTTACTTCTCGGCAAAGCAATACATTGCCTAAAGACATTTCGAGGGCGAAAGGCGCCCGGTTATTTCCTCGTATGCAGTCTCATTTATCACTGCGCACTTTATTCTTTGACTTACACGATTGTGGCTCACCGTTTGCCTTCACATTCTTCTGCTGATACCTTCTCCTATTATTACAGCACCATTCCGTGAATCTGGGGGGTCAGGATCGAAGCTACTGCGGTTTGGTCTCAGAAAATCCTTCCTTATCAAATTCGTAGTTATACTTCATGCCTTTACTTTCGTTAGAAGATATATTTATGTGCCTACCGCTAGCTAAACACAGAGAGATCTTGCAGCAAACCGTTACGCCTATCAGGCCTACAGGTGGCACCGGAAGTACCTGCTGGCCGTCGGTCATCCTGCCTGAGGAAGAACGGAGAGTTGAAACGAAGCTTGTCTGAGGTAGCAATTAACGGCTTTATGAAATATAACTCAACAGATTGAGTAGGGTGAAAAGACTCTTCCCATGTAATGGTAGCCCCGAGTGCAGGAACGTACGGACCCTGATATTTTGCACACTCCACTCTGTGCTATCATCTGAAGACCTCTGATTACTATGAAGCCAGGCAGCGATTGCGTGAAAGGAGTCGGAAGGAAGCTGTTAAATACCTGGCTTTGATTACTGGTTCCTTTTCATTTTTTTTGTGACATTATCGAATTCATGCGATTCCATAGCAGCATATGCGTAGAGCGTTGAATGGGCATCATTTTGAAAGCACGATCTCGTTATTTTTATGAACACTGACATTTAGCTCAAATCTTGCGACTAACCAAAACTGGCCGAACAATTAACTGTTTTTGCATTTCTATTTTCGCTTGTCGACAGGTCTGGGAATTCAAAAGTCTTTATTAGGGCGGTTTTTGCTTCGTATATCATCGACTTTCGTCACATCTACCTACTCCCACCGATTGCGTGTTGGTAGAATAGCTATCTCGTTTTTTGACAGGATAATGTGGGGGTTGAATACAAGTCTGTCTGGGTAATTACTATTCCTTGAATTCTCGCCATGTCTGGTTGATAACGTCCGTTCTGCAACGTAATCACAACGTATTCCTCAATCACTTCAAAACTTGCCGACCGATTAGGGATGCTCTTGTATTGATCAATGCTCAAATCAATAAAAATGTTTTTTCCTTCCATACTAACATGGCCCACAGAAATCTGTCTCTGAAAGGGATTTCTTTACCAGGGATATTCTAAAAGCGTAGGCAACTTCAAAGGCACAATTCACGATAAATTTAATGTAATTATTTTTACTCGAAAAGCGGAAGTATAGCTTGGGAATTCGCTAGTGAAGAAAGCGACAGAATTCGCCGATTTCGAGAAAAATATGGCTCCCTAAAAGTAGGGAAATAGAGCTTGGGCGAGATTACCATGACAGAAATAACATGAAAGAGGTATTCGGACGAATTTCAGTTTCGCAATTGCGTAAACAGCTAACTGCATCGAGCCAGAACTGCACAGAACTGCTTTTCGTTGTCGCTATGGATCATGACAAGCTGTTTGAACTTCCTACATGGGTTCCCTCGTGATCGGTGCAGTCTCTACAATGCCGGCGAAACTCGTCCGAAGAGACATACGGTGCAATCTTTGGGCCCTTATGACTTACTAACTAGGCCGTTCCGACCTAATAGCGCCAGATATGGTGTACGGGGGGACCTCGAATTCATCCTATGAGGAAATCTCAGAAACAATTTTTATCGTAAACTGTGCCCTTAAGAAGTACTCTGTTATAGATCTGAACTACTTGAACTCGATACCCATCTATTACTCATCCCCAATTTTTTTCAACAGCCCAAATTATGGAGTCTATGCCCTGGAGGCTTCCACTTTGTCTCGACGCCTGCTTTCTAAAAGTTGCCATGCATGAACCATGTTAACTATGTTATCCCGAAGCAGGCGAAATAGTCGTTGAAGTGAAGGAGGATTGAGGTGGTCGTGGCAATTACAATGCTGATCGAATTTGTAGGTTGTCAAATGTTGTACTCGTCAGGAGATAGTACAAAAAGTGCCGAACTTCTATGGAATAGCCGAATCAGCTAAGCTGTTCTTTACAGACGTACGAAGTATAAATGTTTTTGGAAGGCGTTTAGAGATAATACATTAAGCTCTCATGAAAGCCTTAACCAAAGCTTTACAAGCTACTTTGTTTTTATTTACTCTTTTTATTTACTCTGTCGTATTCGCTTATCCCAGCTTAGTGATAGATTTCCGTATAGGTGAAATTTTTCCGTACTAGCAGGTGGCAACATGATTGAACTCCTATTAACTCAGTTCTTATTTCAGTTCTACCAGATAGCCACGGCATTTGTGCGAGGAAGTAAATGAACGGAGTGGAGCGACCACGATCATTGAGTCGCATCACTCTTGGCGGTATTTCTGAGAGTGATGCCGAATACATAGATGCTAACGAGAACATCACCTAGTGAGTTTGGAAATTTTCCCTAATTGTGCCCGTAGCAGCAGACTTTCTACAGTGCGTTTCATAATTATAAGGTCACCCTCAAATTTTGCACTTTCAAAAAAAGCAGGAGGATTTTTTCTAGCATCATGAACGGATTCCCCACCACGAATAACCTAGG